>OY787670.1:37343318-37573318 GCA_963678985.1 Spisula subtruncata | reverse complement strand
ACCCATTGGTGGATAGGAGTATGTGGGTATGCTCCGAGAAATTAACCAGTGGTCCAGACGGGGGTTGAACCCGGGGCCTCTCGATCACGAAGCGCACACACTAGCTCTAGGCCACCGCTCCCTAACAGAGGTGGTCGGCAAAAGAAGGATCCTTTGACCAGAAAGAAAATAAACTTAATACTTTCGTAAGATGAGGTTTTAATTTATACGATCTTATGTGCTTGTGTATATGCAAAGGACAAGACGCGTATGTTAACTGTCTACCCCTTTTCCATTGATAACAAAACTATATCAACAATATAATTAAAGGAATTTGTAAATTGAAATATATCTACAAGAAGCATATTTAAAAAAAAATGAGATCATAAGATAGTACAGTATCATATCTTTAAGACTATTAAAACGTGGTACATTGAGTAACCATTATTGTCAGTATGTAATAATAGCTTATAATATAGATAAGTCTTAAAATAATTACCAGAATTAGTGGCAATATCATTGACCTGTAACCATAATTCGGAAATACTTAAATTGTAATCTTCTGTCACGTGGTATAGAACTGAGATTTTCACATGGTCCTTGACCTACTATTAGTAATATTTAACAGGGTTATTTTCTTAATTTATAATCATGAGCAGTGTATCATATGTTTTCATAAATGGGAAGTACATTGTATTGCCTATCTGAAGGACCTACTCTACGCGATTTTCTCCCGGAAGTTGATATATTCAACGCAAGCACCTTGCAAGATATTTATATTATTTATGTATAATGGTGAGGGTCAGGTCAATATCTCCGTACTTATGCAGATCAAGCCCAACTATACGACATAATATCTCCAATCAGTCAATCAAATGACACATTGACAATTGCTGCTTAACATAGATGGCTGCTAAACGGGAGTATTATGCATACATGGCTATTAAGTGCCCAAGACAGGCGGCTGGTTACTCTAAACGATCAACAGTTCTGCTTGAAATATAATAACGTTATTAATTATCATCGCTATATTGTGTGGCAAGGTGATCTCACTGGTGATATTGATTTCGAATCCAGAGGTTCGAATCTCGACTGTATATATTGTATGAAACCTATAAATGTAAGTGTTTTCCATCCACCGAGATATGAATTATTTGGTAATACGTGTATAACCAATTTAAGAAGTCTCACATAGATCTATATGGATACTATACACTCGACCCGTCGAAGAACTATGCGTACGAGTATGTATCGCATATGCGCGGACACCTTGTATTGATCACACGACTGATCTTCACTAGAGTGGAGGGCACTCTGACAGGGATTACAGTTCAGATCACACGGTACTGACGAATGTCTCAGTCGAACTGCCACATGCAACATACCAACGACGTTATCTAGTGTTTGTGACTCGGAATCAATGTTATCCGACATTATTGCTCCCATTTTATGAAGACGTTTAACCAGTTCGGCATTCATTTTAGCATAATTATGGAAACTGATAAGCGGAAAATCATAAAATAGTAGTTCATTCTGCCGTCAACGCTTTAACAATCTATCTTTTACGAGTTATCCTTACATCGTAATGATATGCATTATACAATGATGACTTGCATCGCGTTTCATCATTCACGAGTGAGTTTGAAATGTTTAAGATGCGATTGTTAACTTGTTCCTAATAGGTTTCAAGAACTTCTTGTCGCATTTGTCGCCAGTTAGTTCGAGCACCACTATTTGGCGCGAGTCAACTACAATGTATATTGCTGCTATCTTCTGAGTGTAATTGGTGTTACCTTGGATTATGTTGTTATATATGGAATGCTCTTATGTTCTATAACGTTATCTATAATGCAGTAGTCAATATTTTGCACACCAGGGGGAGCGGCGGGCAATCCAGGGGGGGGGGGATTAGACATTTTTATGACTAAATCCGCACCCTTGAGACAGTGTTTACTGTCTAAATTCTGGGGATGTGACACAAAATCACATTTTCATTCATTTTGTCATATTGGCGTTAAAACATTTTAACACTGAAGCCAAGACATCATAACTGTGACATGAATGTTGTTTTGAGTATTTTCATCTTGCTGTACACATTTAAACTAGTATGCATCATGACATTTTTGAAGAAAAAAATTGTCAAGAAATAAAAATATTTTGACACTTGTTCCAAATTGTTTCGAGCGTCCATCGTACGATCGTGCATGTGTCTGAGATTTAGTCTATAGGTATTTAGGAGTATGGATTCTGGACAGATTGTTCCAGTTACTTCCGTCTGAAAACTTTATTTAGATATATGTGGTGGGTAGCTGCCTTTTTGGCATAGTCGCTGCACGCCAGATCGTGTAATTACCGGAGAAAGTATAATTATTTACGAGTTTGAATTGTGGACTGGTTAGTTCAGTAACTGGTAAAGCCTAGGTCCTACTGAGCAGTTTTGCCCCGATTTAATAAAGGAACATTGGAAATCATCGGGGGAAAGGGTCATCGTTGTCTAGGGGAAAGCTTCGGGAAGTCATAAGAAATTTTGTGAATTCCCGATGCCTAACGAAGCTCATTAATTTTAATCGGGAATATATCGCCACTGTCTAGTGGGACATAGGCTTAAGACACTGGTGGAGAGAAACTAGTTTGAACTGAAAAACTGGTAAAATCGCGTGATCACTTTGACCTTTATGCATTGTGCAAATCAGATCGTTTATTCACCGGAGAAAAACGGAAGTGACCGAGTTTTCACGATCGGGACGGTCTGCCGGACATTCGAACTCAAATTATAAAGTACATTATGAAAGGTCATGTGTCAGCTTACTTTGCTCGTGTATGTCATGCTGTTAATACAATGTCGGCATCGCTCATTAAATCAGGGTTTTTGTAAAAAAAATACAATTTTTATGTAACCCACAATATCTTGATAGCTATTATCCATTCACAGTTTTTACACAACATATCACCTGAACAAGAGATTTGGTTGTAATATATCACACTTGGTTAAAATCTGATTTCTTTTTAGTAGATTCAGTGTACATCAGTTCTCTCTCGATGGTCGTATGAGGTATTCTCCATAAATCAAATTATTTCGGTGAATTAATATGTTTTTCATGTAAATGTTAGAGTAGATCAACTATTACGCGATATACACTAGACATAATGTTAATTAAATCACCCAGATTGCCGTCGTATTAAGCAACACAAGTTTACTTCAAAACTGATGCGACCTAATTTGCAAAACTCAAATATAGGCATATTTGTATTCGTTGGTATAATTATATGAATTGTCATTTTGGCGAGTGAATCGATCTATAAAAATACAGTTTCTGATAATCTAAACAGCATAACATAAACAGAAGGATTCGGTGTCAAGGTCTGGGTCGAATAGCTGAATATGAAACTAATACAACATTGCTTGTGGTGGGCGTGGTGCTCATCTTGAGATTTTGAGATCAATGTGGCCTGAATCTATCTTCTGGGCGTTGCAAGAGATGGTGTTGCAAGAGATGGTGCTTTCCTTTAAAAATCCCGCGAGGATTGGACTATTTCACTTGAGGGACCCTGACTATTGTTATCAGCTGTCAGAAAGATCTTCATTTCGGTGGCGAGGGTAAATAAAATAAATACACCCAACATTTCCTTATATCTTCATTTGTGATATTTTGTCAGACCAGGGTCAGATGTATAATGTAATACATATTGAATAGAGGTTTTAATTATTGCGGTCAATAGAGCGAGCTACGCTTTCTACAGTGTCCATACCTCAGCGGCGCAATAGAACGTTTTGACACAGAATACTAATGCGCTGTATGAAAGACAGGTATCCAGAGATCTGTAACTTGATAAGTGTTTCTCATTGAAAATCACTGTTGCCTTAAAAACTATTTATACAGCTGGATTTTATATACTATTGTTGTAAAAGAAAATACTACAATACTACAATACAGCCGGTTTTATGTATCAAAAATTCATATCTACTGAGGTAGCACGGTTTCGTATTTTTTCCTCGTTTAGAATGTAGGGTAGGGTTTATGGTTCAAAAGAAAATTTGGGTCAATTTTTAAGGAAAGTTGACAAGTCAAGCTATTTCAAGCTGACAAGATATTCAATAATCTGTTAGCACCACGTACAAAACTATTGCTTCGATCAATATTTCCTATTGTTTAATGATATTTTAACATTTACTACCCTGTATCGCTAGCTTAGAATGAGAAGATCGTAAGCACAAAACCAATATTGTGAGAAAAAAGAAACGATAATCTGAAACTTACTCTTCACTTATTGGAAAAACGGGCTTTTACAACTTCATTTTGGTCCACATGACACATTCCGATTTTCATGAAAATGGTCCTATAGGAAGCGCCTCAGTATGATGCAGATGTCAAATATCGGTCTTATAAGGTCGTAAGTGCCAGTTACGACCTTCTCATTCTAAGCCAGTGATATATCGAAATATCATTAATACTTCAGACAAGCGTCGATAAAATGTCAGCACCGTCATTATTGCCTAAATGATACGGTTTTGACGCATTACGATCGACATTTAACACTAAACCAACGATTGCTTGCGAAACACCGAAGCTATTTTTCAACACTCTCGTGAATGTTCTTCGAAAAGTCGGGGAGGAAAAGTCGGGGAGGAAAAGTCGGGGATATAATCATGCGACAATTTCCGAGTGGATTCTCATATAATTATATTCCTTAAGGTACTGATAGAGCTTTTTCGCGGAGACATTTCCGACAATGCTTCTAAAGTAGGAGATCCAGTGAAGCGGTCACATACATTTCAAGAGGCCCCATGTGATTAAGCGTGATTCATACCCGGTCGGTTTCTCGACGTAAAAACATGACGTTCAATGCAAGCAGCGGCTTTTGGCACAGGTCCCTCGATTCACCGGAACAAAACTAGCTCAATGGGACGACACATTAGGTGTTCTTATTTTAAAACCTTCTAGGCACATAACCGTGCCTTTAAATTGGTTATCATATCGACATGGTTGTCTCCCCTGATTGAACTCTGTATAAAGTCGTGACGCCGAATTACACTTATATCTACAAACATTACATCGTAGGTGTAACGAACATTTCCTTTCATGCCCACCACATGACGTCAATCTTGTAGGCTCATGTATGGAACGCCCTACTGACTCGTTGTCAATTGATATATTTATATTAAACTTGTTCAGGGGATAGCTAATCAAATTTCCAAAACTCGTTTAATAATAAATTTATCTCAATTGACAATTCGAGATAGATCCTCTGTATACTAACTTTAAAGTACCCTGATAACACCTTACATATCTAGTAGCTTTTCATCACATACACTTGTCTGTAAATGAGTTACATTTGAACCTTATTGATCATTACAGACAGGGTATATACAATACGTGACTATCTTTCAAAACATTCGTAATTGTAGTCAAAATGTCAACATATGTGATCTCAGAAATGAAGTCTGGAAAATTGATTTCACTTCAAACTAGATTATGGAAATGTCAAATGTGTGTCTGAATGACCCTTTCTATCGGTTTATATTTTGACAAGACTAATCCCTATGTCCTGTTTTTGTTTAGTTTCAATTAAAGGACTGTTTGACCTATACGTTATTTCAGTACATACACATACAAGATGTTAAAATACACCCACAAACTACTACAGTAAATTCCCGCTAATTAGGCCACTTCAAATATTTTGGAAACGTGTGTATTTGGTGACATGAAAGTATCAAAATCTTAAAGACCAAAAATTAAATTGCACCAGTCTATTAAAACCACAACACATGTCTAATAAACAAATCTTAACTACTACTAACAAAACTATTTTCTGAGTTCTATTTAATCAGACTTAGAGACTCAGTAACTCAAAGTGATGTTGATAACAACAGAGGTACGCCGAAACATCGCAACGGCGGAACGTCGATTAGCTAACGGTTAGTATCCGAGCCAAAAACAAACCGAAATACCGGAAATACTATCATACCAATGTAGAGATGACCATACCATTCCCACGACCATAGTATGTGTTGTTTAAACATTAATCTAATCAGATGTTACTAATAGCAAATAAAAGTCGAAAGTTGTCCTGACCAAGTCACTTATATCTTTATCAAAAGCTTCAGGACTTCCAAACGCAGTTACCATATTGTCGTGAATACTAAATATTACTTTAGCCCCTAATTTGGATTTTATTTAGTATATAGTACTATATACGACTATTGTGTAGCGGAATTGTTTCATACGATTTTTTCGTGTTACTTGAACTGTGATTTAACTCATATAGATTTCACAATGGTGAAAATATCAAAATTACTGCTGTGTTTTATGTGTATGTTTGTGATTGTCGGTGAAATCGCCGCGTTTCTGAGTAAACCATCAACTATAGTACTACAAAACAATGAATATAAAAACGTGGTTGTTGCTATACATGAAAGTATCGCCGAAGATAAAACATACATCGATAAATTAAAGGTAAGTTGGTTCATATGTTGCTACAATAGTATTACAAACGATACAGGTATATCTATTTTTTTTTAAAACAACGAATAGATGTAATGATACGAACCCTCTCACCACAGAAATAAACGAAATTTTCCGAGAAAAAATATATCTAAATATCACCGGTTTACTGATAAAACGTGTATCAAAAGTTATGGATCCAGACTCATTTAACATACTCTCCCATTCAATCGCTTCTTATGAGCATACATGGGAGTCAGATATATAGGCAAAGTCAAAACGAAATCGGTCGATCAAGCAACTGAACTTTACAATAACAATTATCAATATTTCGTGTCTGACATTTTTGTAGGATATTTTGACAAAAGCATCACAGATACTGTATAAAGCCACCAGACAAAGAGCTTATTTCAAAGAAATAAAAATACTCGTTCCCGCCACATGGTCTAACGACGCATCATATCAAGCAGCATCAACTGAAAATTTGAATTTTGCTGACGTCATTATAACTGATCCAATCAGAGGAAAGAGAAGTCTGCCACAAACTCGGTCATACGACGGATGTGGTAAACAAGGGATACATATTCTTCTGACCAAAGATTTTGTAGAAACTGGCCGTGAGGAACCTTATTTCAATAATCCAGGTAGGACTGTCTCGTAGAATCTATTGAAATGTAAACTTAAAATGGTTTACCGTCAATATTTTATGACTACAACTGTATCAAATGGCATTCACCAATGTCAAGGCGAATGTCATGTTACATTTAAGTTTCTGATTCCTTGAAATTTGAATATTTCGAGTTAGATGCTTTGATTTGTTAGATGACTTTCTCTGTAGACAATTTCACTGTCTTTGTCGCCATAATGTCGTCATGATATGTTAAGTTTTTTTAATTCTAAAAATAGATCAACGGATAAGAAAGGAGTGCGATGTCGTCCGCATAGTTTATCAATATCACTATTATATATAAATGGTGATTACTGTATTCCAACTTGTCACATCCAAGAACAAAATTAAAATGAATAATTGTGTCGTTTAGCTCGCACATAAAAGCATCATATTTGCAAGTTGGTTTCATTGATTTGAATATTAGTATATTTGAGCTCTTCTGTGAGATTCCCAACCTCTTCAAAAAGTACTATTAGTTATATGTGCCGAGAAGATAGATTTTGAAGACAAAAAGCGAACAAAATGAGTTTGCATAAACGTACATGTATACACGATGATGTTAAATTTCGCTTCTGTCAGATTTATTGACATAAACCATTCGCATGTGGCCTTCCCGAATTAAAATGTACACTTCTATTTTCAGCCAAATTTTTAATCCACGCATTCGCACAGTTTCGCTGGGGAGTGTTTCAAGAATATTCCGAAGAAGGGGAACCAATATTTTATATGTCTGCATACACTGGTAGACCGGAAGCCATCCGATGTACTATAATGATCCGGGGTCTTGTACAGAAAAACGATACATCGCACACCATATGTTATCTACGTAAGTGTTCAAGATAGTAGTAGATTTGTGTTACTTTAACCCTTTACTCTGTAGTGACCACTCTTGACTCTTGACTCATTCACATTGCGAATTTTAAACTGTTTACCTAATTTCAATGCACGCGTACTGAAGTTAGGCAGTATATACCCCGTAATGCCTATGTGTGTACATCTAGTACTGAAGTTAGGCAGTATATACCCCGTAATGCCTATGTGTGTACATCTAGTACTGAAGTTAGGCAGTATATACCCCGTAATGCCTATGTGTGTACATCTGTACACACAACAGTGTATTTGTTTATGAAAATACAGAAGAAATAAAAACATCATATGTTATGTACCAACATTAAAAAATGCCCGTTTTCTGCCAATGCAATACATGCTTATTAGGGGGTCACAGTTGTTCAGATTATGTTGAGTTATCTTGTTTGGCTGTGTTATCTGTCAATAGCGATAAGGCGAGACTCTCTAAAGCTATATGTATGTTGCGTTATTTATTACAGAGCAGCAAGCACAGAGTCAGGGAGTGATTGCATCAGTTGATCCAAATACTGGCTTATACGACTCTGATTGTGAATGGAGACCATATCCTACCAGACAGCGATCTACAGCTTCAATCATGGATCACCAATATATAGCCGAAGTATGTAACATTTTATATTGCAATGTACAGTCCGACCAGGGATACCTGACAGTGACGTCATGTTGTATTTACAATCAAATGTTTACTTTGTATATCGTCTGCAAAAATGGGGATTATCAGTATAATTCTTTACCTTTAATATGCATGAAATCGTGGCCGAGAGGATAACGGTGCATTATTAGTAGACTTTCTAATTAAAACATGCCGAGTTCGAACCCCGTCAGCCGAACTTTTTATGCTTATATTTATTATATTTTTTGCAATCGTATACACAGCATATTTACAGAATGCTGCTTGAGTACAAAACTCCTTTGTCATTTCACTCAACTTCAAATGACTAAATTTATTAGCCAATAACAAATTTTAAATTATAGTTGAGAGTCTTTGAAGAATTAAGAGAAACCAACAGCTATCCTAGTTTTCAATTACACGAATTCCGCGTTTTTAAATTTAATAACAATAAGGCAAAAACTTCATTTTTAAAATAAATATCTTATCAATTTATCCTAGGGTATACATACATTTTTAAATTATAATTTAATGGCTTCCATAAGCTTTGATCTTAGATCGCCTGAGTGAGAGTCAACAAATACATCCACAGAACCATGCATTGGTTGAAAGTTACTTCTATATAGTATGGTTCTCAATCTTTTCGGGGATATACCCTGCTTATTTATAGATTGTAAATACAAAATGACATTACTGTCAAAAATCGTTGGTCGGATAGTATCAGTTTAATTATGTTGTTATTATTGTCTGTTTTTATTACTTTATTTACAGTGTGATGTTTAATGTGATGCATCGTTTTGTTTAGTTTTAATAGTAGTAATATGATAAGTATAATTTATATTCCATTGATTGTCTTTACGCCTTCTTAAATGGTTCTTTCACATTATGTAACACTAAACGAGATATACTTTCTAGGGCACAACATATCAATAATAAAATACATTTAAATAAAAATAACGAAGCTCTTTAAACCTTCTTTTCTGATGCTTCATTTGTCCACTTTGGAATGGGCGGCGTCTATGGTCCTATTGGAAGAAAACAACACTAATTTCCAAAAAGAAGAATGCTGTCCATGAATATTCCAAACCTTTTCGACAATGATTTAAGTTATCATTCTTTCAGCTTGAAACATTTTGTGACGACGATCCAAGCAATTACATGACATTACACAACTATGAAGCACCTAGCAAACATAACCGACTATGTAGTCATAGAAGTACTTGGGACATCATAAAGAACACAGATGATTTCAACGGAGGAAAAAATCCAGGTGGCGGACTGACTGATTCACAACTAACTCCAAACTTCATCGTTGTTAAAGCTTCCGCCAGAAAGCGTCGAGCTGTTTTAGCAATACATCCAGATATTTTTGCTGAGGTACATTGTATATGTAACGTATTTAATGAATATGGTGAATACAATTTATACATGCTTACATTTTGTATTATATGGACAAGTCGGCTACCACGGTTGTGCCAATGAACTTGATTACAACTTATTCGGACGAAAGTTAGTGTCAATTGTATTTGGTAGTTTGCCGTTCTTTAGACACAAGTTACTTAACCATTTACCATTTTCGAATATTGGCTTGCCACTTGCCTCTTTGCCGCTTGTCACTTGCCATTTGTAAAGCTATAAGATGCAATGGCTGCCACACTTAACTGTTTATAATAAGTAAAACTGATTGAAGCCTAGGTATTCTACGATATTATATGTTTGGTAGTTTCTACGACGATAAACCTGCGAAAATTCCTGTTTTGTAACATTCCTTGTCAGTCTGACTCTTTAATGTGGATTGGTAGGCGCTGCCACAATTTCTTTACGGCTTCGAATTATCTCTGCTTGTTCAGTGTGTACATTCGGAAGACTTCGTACACTTCTCATTTCTAATCGTCTTTTGTAAATTGCCGAAGAGTTCCGAATGCAGTGTATAATATTCAGAACGACAACCAGTCTAAATGACTCTAACGAACATATAACTGGTACATTTGAATTAGTAGCTGAAGTTATTTTTAACGCTTCCTCGTTGTTTCTGAAGCTTTCAGTATAGACAGCTATCACACAAAATAATATTATGTTCTTATTTTCTAATTTAGCCGACTAAATCAGATTCGGTGAAGAAGGCATTAGGTCACTACATGCATGAGACATCACATAGTGTAAGACACGACATGTTTGTTTTACATAGAGAGAAGAACCTTACACAGCTAGTCCCTATACGTACTGTAGAAGATTTGAACAGTGTGTTTAGACGTGATGTGTCCGGAGTGGACCTCTCAACACTAAATGACGAGGTCGGTACATTAGCTTATGTCAATGTTCCTATTTATTTAACCGTTCATCGTGCTATTAGTCCTTTTTGCGTTTTGTGTGTAGGCCTACTTGTCGGTTTGGTTCATTGGTTTTATTTATGTTCGCCACCGGCTATTCGATATGGGCGAGCCCCCAGAAGAGTTTAGTCATTATTGGTTTCGGTAGATAGTGTAGATAGAGGTGTACTCGTTCCAGAGACACCAGTGGTTCCTTTACATGCCAGTTTTATAGCATTCATACAAGGGATCTACGTTTAAAGTCTCATCTGAAAGACTATTAGTAATTTTAGCTGGTTCATGTCGTTGACATGTCGTTTGCTTTTATGTTAATTAACACAGTGACCATACCACGTGACCAAAGGCTATGTTGATTAGCCGAATACAATAGAAAATCCCTCGACGTAGGTAACATTATTGCTGTAGATTTTCTAATAACAGAATAAATCTTCATGAGCATTTGGTCACGTGGTATGTTAATCGTGATTAAGGTCACTTTATGGTTGCTTCGAATGTTTGTTTCTATATATCGATAAATATGTTATGGCACGGTAGTAATGATACAGTGTAAACTGTTGTAAACTTGTAAACATTTCTATAAACTTAGATTTGCTTTGTAGCGTCACCAAGAGTTGAAAGATAGCCACGTGATTGCTATAACCGGAAATACTAAATCTGACGTCACCAACAGAGAGACGTCATCGGAAACAAATAACAAACATAATAAGATGTCAACAATTGCCATCGGCAATGGTGGCACACAAAGTGATGGTAAAACGTTTGTTATGTCTGTTTATTTTCATGGTTTTAACAATATTTCAGACATTTACGGCAAAACTTTAACCATTTTTCTGGGCGGGCGGGCGGACAGGCGGACGGGCGGACTGGTGGAGGGAAAACCGATAGTCCCATTCTTCGGTTGAAAATCGGTAGGGGCCTTAAACAGTATATTATGGGGTACATGAGTATGAGTATATGAGTATAGCCTTCCCAAATAGCGACCAGGTAATTGACTTACATTGCCAGGGTGATGGCCTGGACAAACTATTTATGTCATGAGCAAAATTATTAAAATAATATAGATTCAATATACAAATGTATGTCCAAAATGTTTTTTTTAATTTCAGAGCACAGCAGTTTACAAATTGGAAACTCCTTCGGACATTCCTTACTAGACCGAATTCGAACTTCAATGACAGAATACAGTGGTGATGCTTTAATCGTATGTAACATTTAGTTTATACTTTGTACTTAAGCTAATAATTTCAAAAGGGGTTAGGGTAGTTGTCCTCCTTGGTCTGTTTGTTCAAGTCTTTTTCAGTTTTTTAAACTTTTTTTCTTCAAATTAAACAGTTTTGCTATATTTGAGTATAACCATAAATAGCTTACACACCAAACCACAAGCTGTCTTGAAGTTTACGATATAAAATCTTATACTATTATACATGTTTGTATAATTTATTGTAGTCAAAAATAACTATATTTTATGTCAAATATTTAATGTGACGTCCATTTGGCCGATGGCGACGTCAATGCTATTAAAACTGTATTGTTGGCTTTCAAATTATATATGGTTTTATTCATGTACAGAATCGAAACGTTATAAAAGTCTGAAAGCGGGACATATAACTATTTTGTATTAATAATAGCAAGTTACTTTCTCATAGGTGGCACAAATGCAGTATTATTTATCGTCTGTACAACCAGCTTCCGGTGTTGTTCATATTGATGAGACGCTGTCTAGTCACGTGACATTCATACTCCATTACGAGGCTGAACTTCCTTTCATCGACTTGCGCTCTCCATCTGACGTCATATACGGCACAGAATCTGTCGTCTGTTCCATTGATCACGATTACAAGATCATCAAATTCCACTTTGACTTCATCGAGGTAAAAACCAAAACCATACTATTGCCATTGCTTGTGTTGTTGAATGAATGCAATTTCATTTTAATTAATTTAAGCATATTTTATTTTATATTGGCTTTGTTGCGGTACGATCAAAATGCACACAATTTGAACTGAGATTCAAAATTATATTCTAGTCGGTAATTCAAAAATAGGTAAAAAAGATCATCACACATCAGACACGGACAGGGAATGCAGGGCTCGACCAAAACAGTAGACACGAAAGGCACAAAAAGGAACATTGTACAAACTGCCAGCTCAGTTTGAATTTTTTTCGGTCGTAATGACGAATAAAAGTAATGAGTTTTGTCTATTTAAAACATTGATGGGCATTCCCTTATATTTGTCAATGATTCTCATGTCTCGTATGGTCTACCGTGCTTCCAACTACATGATTTATGCGGAGGGTTTGTCCATTTTTAGGTTGGTTCATGGAAAATTACTCTCCGTCAGACATCTAACAAAGTACAGACGATAAATGTTACAGTACTGTCAGAGACAGGAAACAAACACACAGATCCTATAACATTCCGCAAATCGATAAGATTTGAAAACGAGGCTCAGTCCGCCATATTGCTTAATCTTGACGTCACACAAGGTGTACATCCGGTGATTGGGTTGAATATAACAGCTCACATAGAACTTCCGGATATGACCGTGACGTCATTAAATCTGCTGGACAATGGAGCAGGTATGTTGGCTTGCCAGAGATGTCAGTCACGTGATGTTTTTTAACGCCAATAAAGTAAAAACATACTATATTGCAAAGATATGTACATGTGTTTATACGAAAACATTACTTCAAATTTGCATGTTTCATTATTATGTTTGAATTGGCCCCTCTGAAGCTATTTTAATACACTCGTCCATTCCTTTTTGATAAGAAATCGACATACAATTTCGTTGACCTTTTTCCAAACTCAATTTGTAATGCTGTTCACCGTGATGTTCCTACTATTACCAGACCGGAAGGGCTTTGTTTATACCTAACAAGATGTTTTTTTGTTCTAGGTGCTGACATATCAAAAGATGATGGAATATATTCACGATATTTCTTACCACCGAATCAACATGGAAAATATCACGTGACCTTTGTTGTGTCTGGACAATTTGGACAAGTTTTCAAAAAGGAGCAATCATTTGCTATTGATGCTGGTAGGTTCAAATATGCATTACAGTATAGTGTGCGATATTGCTTTCCTTCTGTTTGTTTCTGCATGGTTCTTCAAAATATGGTCTTTTCGTTACTGATCAAAATCAGAGGGAACAACCATATTTGGGCCATAAAAGAAACATTACAGACTGATGCTTGAAAACTAACCGGCGTCTGAAATCGATACAAACTTCTACTTTCGTCAGAAGTAGGGGGCTATTTCCGCTGTACGGTGTCAATCAGTGGATATTATTAGCAAAAACATAGGCGATCATGTTCACAGTATTTCTTTTTTTTTTCAGATAATGCATTTACTCCAATCAAGTCGCACATTCACAAACGAGCAATAAACGGCAATATCCAAAGACATGTTTTCGGGGGAACAATTCACAAACACAAACATGCGAAAAAGAACAATGACGTCATAGCTCCGTCACGAATATTCGATCTGCATTTGGTGAAATATATACCCTACAGAAAAACTTTAGTAATATCCTGGACTGCACCTGGAGATGACCATGATAATGGCAAAGGTATGGTAGTTTTGTAGGGTGTTTCAAATTTCTGAAAACAAAAATCCATGATCAAAAACCTTTTTGCCCAAGTGTGACCCTATTCCTGTCGCCTCCCTGGTATAATCAGTTTTGATTGCTGGGAGTATGAAATAGAAGTATGAAATAGAAAAACGAACAATTCATGTACAACAATGTTTAGCTAAACTTTGTCAATGTTTATACATCTTCCCCTCTAACAACTCGAACGTTTGACCACCGAAAAGGGTCTTAGGCCCAATATTGCACTATTTCATAGTTTTTCAAACTTGTACAAACCGTATGGTGTTGCATATCATTTTAAAGGACATGATCAGAGGAACAATTATTTAAAGAAATTCTTAGGATTAAATGATTTTAAAAAATTGAAAACAATTAATAGTGTTGGGTCAATCTATTGTAATACAGGTGTTATCGTTGAATACCAGCAAGGAACCAACCATAATAAAACATAAAAAATCAGTGGTGACTCAATTACACCTTATCTTTATTAAACATATTTATAAATTAGTTTATGTTATTTTTTATTTAAATTGCAAGATGGGTTTAAAATTAACTACATTTATATCTACATGTGTATCAGCCTACCCATCTAACATATTAAATGTTTGAGTGATAATATTCATCTCGATTTACACTTTAAATAATTGAGTCAGTTCTTACAAAATGACGTGACAAGCTAACTACATTTGTAGTGGTAAATATAAGCTAACATGATAACTGTACTGGTTGGTATATACAATTACACCTATAACATTTTCAGCGTTTGCTTATGAAGTATTCATCGGTTCGGATGTGAAAGATATCCGAAGTTTCCTGGAATATGTGAAAACCGGAAGTAGATCTAACTCTGACAAAGGATGGGTAACCAAGAAGACAATACCAGCCAATGTTGAAGCGACGAGAAAGGAAACACTTCTGATGAATATTAATGGTTCAGCAAAGACATATTTGTTTTCTGTACGGGCCTTAGATAAACATGGCAACGTTGGAGAGGCATCCAACGTCGCTACAGCCGTACTTGTCGATTAGGAACGTAAACTACCTAAATATCTACCATATTGACGCTCTAATCAGAAATCCTTGTAAGCTTTATCATGTGGGTGTATGTTTGTGGATATGACTCATGCATAAAATATGACATTGCAACACGTTTTTGGAAAATATCAATCTTGCCACTTAATGAAAACAATTTTCTATAAAGAAAATAAATCATATGATAGCCATGTAAAATATCTATACTTTTGTTCCAGATTTTGTCATAGTATTAAGCAATTTAAGATAACACTACATAAATTATGCAATAAATAAAATTTAATTTTTACTACATCTGTTATATGAATAAAAATATGTACGTTTGTTTTATTGTATTTCATTATACAGTTATTGTTCTCATGTCCGTGGTTTCGTCCATTCACAATTTCAAGATTTAATCACCTTCGACAAATGCATCCAGAAAGTAACCTCGTCTTGACCATTTTCAAAACATTCAACAGGACACACGGCCACCAACAATCTATGCAAATAGAGTGGTAGTTCATCCCCTGGTATTTGCTCCATCCGTGCAATTATTATCATATTTCTATTCGTGGTAAAGGACTCGACATCTGTCATGTTTGTTTCATATTCACACCAACTGTCCTTCAAAAACTCTCCGTTCAGAAGTAACACAACCTTCTTACTGTTATTGATAGCAAGTGTGATACTTTCAGCAATAGAAACACCAGGAATGGAATCTTTATCATACGCCCATGTCGTTAACCGATGTGTATCCTCTAACATTGGTACTGCAGAGTGTGACATTCCCAAGTGTCCTAGCGCAGGAGATGAAAACATCGTATTGAAACAATCGGTCAAAACCTTCCAGAACATGTCGTCGATGTCTTGTGTAGTATAAATACCTCAACTTCCAACGATGCTTGTAGATCAATGTACCGCCAACAACGCCCAGGAAACCCGTACAAACAACGCTAAGGACATTCACCACCCACACTATTCACCTTTTGTCTTTACATACGTCACTGTCCAAGCTATTCATTATCACTTTAAAATGTGATTTCTAAACGGGTATCTTTTACCTTTAATCCACATTCAATTTCATCTGACATTTTGACCTTGACCCGAGTGTCTCTGAGCCACCTTAAGAAGTTGAGATGATCACAATTACAATCCAGCGGATTATCTGATAGATCTACAACTGTACCATTGTAACAATTTTCCTTAGTGAGTGAATCAAGATACGTTGTTGTCGCTTCGTCCAACACATCCAGCTTGTTCTTTAAACTCCACACTCCAAATATCTACTGTTCTCTAACGAAGTACGCCAGTTCGTCAACAAATTATCACTTAAATACACATGTTAGATATTCGATAAGTTGCGGAACATGTCTTCGTGGAGATGTACCATCATGTTCGACGAATTATCGAGTTCTTCAAGCCATGATAAGCTGTTGAATATGAAATGCTCTTGTGATTGGTCTATCTTATCGAATGCAATGACAAGTAAATTATTAGATATTTTAAGTGTTCTTAAAAATGGTTACTTGGCGAGGGATAGTGTCGAAATATCGTCGCAATGGTGCATAGATAAGTCAAACTCTGTCATGTTCTCATGACCAAAGAAGAGAAACTTCAAGGAAGTTATGTAGTTGAAGGACAAGTCTAGTTTCCTGAAATATGTTGTTCCACATATGAACATAGGTAATAGCTGCTTAATCGATGCCGAACGAACGACAACTGAACCTGTGCTCCAGTCCAACGAGTCTTTTCAGGTAAGCAATATACGACTGATGAGTTGCAGTTTCACTCTTCGAGTAAACATCGACATGGTTGAATTACCAGTATGCATAGGCAGAATATTATTGCCGCCTTTTGTATGACTGTATATAAACGGATAATAGCCGGCGTGCTGTTTCGATATGTCAATGTGGACAACGCCTTTGATTTCATGAAGACGGTTAATGTAAGTACCGTACGCTAAATCGTTACCAGAGAAAGTAATATTAGTGAGTTTGTCGGGAAAGCTAAACACAGCATCGTCCTCAAACTTGTTTATGCTGTTCCAATCCAAATACAGTCCTTCTAAAGCTTGCAATGTTTTAAGATTTTCAAAATGGATAGTGTTTAGTATGAAACAATAAGTTAAGTTAAGTTACCAATTTTCTATGGCTCTTTTCAGCTGTTAGTCCGTTCAAGCACCCTTTGACATTTCAACTTCCCCTGGTCATTGAGCTACATATGGAAACCTACACCCGTGTCTCCCTGTTGTGACTATTTATCTCCTGTGGTGAGACAGCCAACATCGATCTGCGGCGCCCATGAATAGACACTGCCCTTACAGGTACCATTTTACACCATGGGGGAGTGGAGCTGTGGGTCTTGCTCAGAGAAATTAACCAATGGTCCAGAGGGGGATTGAACCCGGGACCTCTCGATCACGAAGCGCGCGTCCTACCTTTAGGCCACCGCTCCCCCCAACAATGGTTGTAAAGCTCATATATTGCATTGAAATTTAATACCCTTAGCGTTTTAGAATTTCTCAATCAGTATAAAAGCTTGGTCAAACCTTCAAAGTGCAACATATTGTTGCTAGATATATCGAACGTTACTAAATTCACTAATGGTCCAAACACTACTGTTCCCAGCAATATGTAGGTAATACAATATTTGACAATCTTGATCATTTGTTTTCGTGAGTATAGTTTAACAATGCTGATCACAAAGACGTTATACCTTTTTGCTGAAAAGCCGGATTATCTTCTAAATAGTTTCCATCAAGCAGTGGGTGGACAACTTATCTTCAGACAGGATCCAATACACACCAGGATCCTCACGGATCTGTACTTTGCCCCCGCCTTATTTGTCCCCTACCAGTTTTCAACCAGAGGTTGGCCCTCCGTCCGTCCGTCCGTCAGACCGTTCGTTAAGTAATCTGGAACATGTCAGAACTCATACAGCTTTCAGGCTAGGTTTATGCAACTTGATATGACAATATGATCAATAAAGAGAGTATGCACGTCTTATCTTTTTTATTAAGACAAAAAGTGTGGTTGCCATGGCAACAGAAACATTGGCAACTGAAAGCTTGGTAGGGGACTTCCGTTTTGCTTGTAATTCCTAATTACTTGTTCTCCATATTCATCAATGTCATAAAATATCAAAATATCAAATATCATTGTTTTCTTGGCATAGTTATTTTTCTAGTTCATTGTTCATTGTTGAGGATCTTATGGAAGATTGATTGTTTAGTATATTGTCAAATAAGTTTCCTCGTAAAATAAAGTCTTTATTATTATTATTATTGCTGACAACATGACTTTAACCATTCGGCATTTCGCTTACGACTGTGCTATATAGTGTGTACACTGCATACAACTCTCCGAACATCATATTTGAAAAATTAACTGGATAAATGTTTTGATTTGACTACTAGTATACTTAGATGAAAATAGCAATTGAAAAGACCTAGTATATTACTCTTAAAATGGTATAATATCTACAAAACAAAGTTAAAAATAGCTATTACTAACTTATTTAAGTTATTTAAAATGCTTAGAGAAGCAAGTATATAGATTTCTTGGTATGCTATTTTTAGAAACATACATAATGCTAGTAATCTTTTGCTTGATCGGGCACTGATATTTCATTTGTTAAATTGTTCGAGTATTGATTTTTTTGAAAACGGAACTAAATATGTTTGCGTAACAATCTTTACTATGTTTATAACACACGTAATGTTGGTAAGGTTATATACGGAATACCGTTAGGGCCATCGTGGTTACACATTAAAATCCAGAGGGCGACAATGCGATAGTGCGATAGTACGATGGCGACAATGCGATAGTGCGATAGTACGATGGCGACAATGCGATAATACGATGGCGACAATGCGACAGTACGATGGCGACAATGCGACAACGCGATAGTACGATGGCGACAATGCGATAGTACGATGGCGACAATGCGACAACGCGATAGTACGATGGCGACAATGCGATAGTCATATCGTACTGTCGCCATCGTACTATCGCATTGTCGCCATCGTACTATCGCGTTATCGTACTGTCGTCATCGTATTATCGCATTGTCGCCATCGTACTATCGCATTGTCGCTATCGTACTGTCGCATTGTCGCATTGTCGCATCATGGCCCTCTTTTTGAGTAATTGTCCTTTGTTATTTAAAATACTTATTTTTTTGTCCGGAGCATATCTTTAAAAGTATTTGAGATATTGACTTGAAACTTGATACATATATAGATCTCATTGTGTGGAGTTCTAGTTAGCTTGACTATTCAAGGAATAGCGGAGCTCTTCTTACCACGGTGTTGTCGTTGGTTAAAATTTTCGTACCAGTCCAATTTTTAGCACACCTGTTACACTGTGACATTATGAGCTTTTGAGATTTTGTGGAAACTGTCATCAGACTGTCCATCCATGTGTCCGTCAAAATTTTGCCTCAAATTACAAAATATACTTCTCCTAAACCTCTGGGTCAATTGGTACCAAATTTGGTAGTAATGATCCTTTGGTGGTCCCATTTCAAAGTTGTTCAAAAATGGAATTTCATGAGGAACTCTGGTTTCCATGGCAGCCAAATTTAAAAAAAATCTTCTACGATGCAGCAAGGCCCAGAGCTTGAATATTTGGTGTGAAGCATTGTCTAGGGGACAAGTTTGTTAAAATCATGACCACCGGGTAAGATTGGCCCCGCGGCATATATGGTTTTGTATAGGAAAACTCGAAAATTGTTCTCCAGAACCACAAGAGCCAGAGCTTAGATATTTGACATGTAGCATGGTCTAATGGACCTCTACCAATTTTGAAGTTTGATTAAATCATAACCCCAGGGATCAGATAGACCCATCCTCGGGGCATCTCTGGATTCGGATGGGAAAAACTAAAAATCTTCACCAGAACCACATTTCCTAGACCTTAGATATTTGACATAAATTGTCCTTAAATACAAGTCCTTCAAGATATTGCCTTGAAACTTTGCATACGTGTTTATGATCACACTCCCCATCAAAAGGCGCGAGTAGATAACTCTGTGAATAATAACTGAAAAGAAGTGGGGTATATTGTTTTGCAAATGTTGATGGGCCGGTCCGTAGACCTTTTTGTTCTGATCAATAACTAGAGATTGCCTTGACCTAGGGTAGTCAAACTTAACAGGATGGTTGCTTGTATTAAGTAGATGAAGCCTAATGTTTTTTGGGATCAGTAGATCAAAGGTCAAGGTCCCTGTGACCTTACATTAAAACACAGTTGCAGCTAAATAACTAATGAACAATTTGACCAATGGAAGTGAAACTTCATAGCATTATTGCTTATATTCAGTAGATGATACTTATCAGTCGAAAAGTCAAGGTCACTGTGACCTTATGATAGAAAAGGATTTTGGCTCAATAACTGGAGATTACTTTGACCTAAGGTATTCAAACTTCATAGGATGATTGCTTGTATTAAGTAGATGAAACCTACACTTTGGGGTTAGTAGGCAAAAGGTCAAGGTCACATGACCTTACATTGAGCAAGGTTAGTCAAACTTCACAGGATTATTCCTTGTATTGAGTCGATGAAACCTAGTTTTTGGACCCAGTAGTCGATTGGCGATAGTCGACAATGCGATAGTACAATGGCGACAATGCGACAATGCGATAGTGCGACAATACGATAGCGACAGTGCGATAACGCGAAAGTATGATGGCGACAATGCGATAATACGATGGCGACAACGCGATAGTACGATGGCGACAATGCGACAGTACGATGGCGACAATGCGACAACGCGATAGTACGATGGCGACAATGCGATAGTACGATGGCGACAATGCGACAATGCGATAATACGATGGCGACAATGCGACAACGCGATAGTACGATGGCGACAATGCGACAGTACGATGGCGATAGTACGATATGACTATCGCATTGTCGCCATCGTACTATCGCGTTGTCGCATTGTCGCCATCGTACTATCGCATTGTCGCCATCGTACTATCGCGTTGTCGCATTGTCGCCATCGTACTATCGCATTGTCGCCATCGTATTATCGCATTGTCGCCATCGTACTATCGCACTATCGCATTGTCGCCCTCTGGATTTTAATGTGTAACCACGATGGCCCTAACGGTATTCCGTAGTTATAGGTATATTTGTTACAGAGTATAAACCAAATTATTTGGAAATCAATTGGAAATGAGAGCACCCAACTTATATGACTTATTGCGATTAAAAGTGTAACTTCCTATTACTGTATGACTTGTTGGGATACTAAACAATTCAACTTGTATGTCTTATTGGTTAGCCGAATAGTTGTTTATACACTGCTCATGTATACCCAGTTAGATCAAAAAAATGTTTTATATTATTCCTTGGCCGATCCAACGAGGCGTCGGGAAGGAAATCGTATTTTACAACAAAAGGTCAATGTTTGCCCGGGCCGATCAGTGCAATAAAAGACCATTACGTCGCTTTCAAACGAAAGCTGTGGAATTGTAAACAAATTGTATGGGTAATTCCCTAATCATCTTAATAAGGTTATTCATGTGATATAGTAATTGGTTTATTGGTCTGAATATCTCATGCAGAAAACCAAGTATTCAATATGCTCGGGGCAATCTACGCATATGTATATAACCATATTTCTTCAGACTTTAACCGCGAAATCAACAAAAAATAAAGCTACCGCGACAATAAATAACTTCACATTACTTCTAAATTAAACACATATTCTCAGTTACATCATGCATTTTAATTGTACGAGTGTAACGCACGAATGTTCATGAAGGTGAAACCAATTGTTACGCTAAATTGCGCAGCTGGTATCCTGTTGAAAAACGAACTTCCTTATTGATGGGGAAGTTAAATACAAGTGCGGATGCAATTTATTTTTTGTATTCTTTTTTCATTATTGAAAACTTACAAAATAAATTGAACACAATGAAGACATGTTGCGTATACATGTACATATTTACCGTATCCACCATGGCCGGGTGTCCTTTTCGTTTACGCTTGAAAGCATTCTCATTTCAACGTAGCGAATTTCCTCAGACAAGGGAACAAATGCACAGAGTAGGTCCATAATAAAAACGTTATTGTAAAACTTAGTTTAGATCATCTTGGTTTTTTTGTATTTTTACCGTCGCAAGATCTGCAAGACTGGGTGGTTGAATGGTGGTAAAACAGCCAACAGATCTAAGAAGTTGGACATCTTTTGTTTTTTTGTTGCGATCGTTTAATACGCCTTTAAGTCACAGGCACTATACCCTATATTTATAAGATTTGGGAAAGTACTCTTTATCTGGTCGAGTGCCAGTGCTATTTGTATTAGGAAATACATCATGTCATCAACGATGGTTTCCAAGTGAAACAATCAAGTTTATAGTTTTATGATGGATGTGTTAGTATACATTTGTCAACTTTCATATAGTAATAATGCTGCTGATGATGTAGGGTAAGCACATACTTCCCTGTGAGTTTCTATACATAGAACAATGCTTAAGGGAAAATTGAAGAAAGCTTAGCCAGGTTGGAGTGTTAACATTATATAGAAAGCCTAAAGGTGCATATCCACCCAACTGCCTCTGGTAGCAGCTTTCTTGAGTATATTTACATGGAAATCGACCATAACTATGGTTTCTTTGTTTTATTCGTCTGAATAATCCTTTCGTGTTCGTATCTAAAATTATTTTCTACGTTTTATTCATGTACATGTGTTTATTAATTCAGGACTTCAAATTTTTCGATGATAGTTTTTTATCCATGTAATGTTTTTTTCCGCATTATTTTTATTTCCCATGTCATCTGTGCAACAACATAAAAACCCATTTACTGACGTGGAAATTTTTTTATTTTAAATTTAGAAAACCCAAAATTTCAACATGTGTTAGTGATCGATATATTACATCCTCTTTATGAGTCCCGTAGGATGACTTGTTCCGAATTTTCTTATCAGAATACTTTATTGTCGTAAACAAAATTGTTTCTTGACAAAGAACATGAACATATTTACAAAGCATAATTACATAATATTACATCATACAAAACACAATAACAAAAAAGTACATACATATTTTTAACTTAACTTCCGGTAATCGAAATATTCAATTCGTCGTACTAATTGTTATACATTATGATTTGATGGGAGGCTATTTTAATGATTAGTTATTATTTAGTAATTAAGTATTTATTTTAATAAACATAAATGATGTAAATCATAAAATGTAAACACTAATATGTTAACACTTTTGATACACATAATTATACAAGAACATGTAAATATACAATGTACAGGAAACATAAATTCATTTGGATTGGTTAACCTAATCAGTTAAACAATATTATTTAAAACAGAATTTCTTATGTCAAATGCTTGTGAAATAAATTTACCAAGGTTTATTAGAAGTCGTTTGTTTTCGGATGTTAACATTTGTATGTCGAATGTACGATATTTGAGAAAGTTCGTCCATATTTACAGTTACTCTCTTCACATCAACTTTGATTGTAATTATTTTACTGTCGATTCAATAAGTAATACTAATGAGGGAACTGTCTCATTACAAAGAGAAGCGAGGACTACATTTAAATCAGCTACACTCAGTTTAACATAGATAAACATAGTTTACCTGACGGACGAGCTTATGTTAATAGCCGTTCTCGTTTAACTTTGAACAGACTGTATACATCGTTATTTAAACACTATATAACAATCAAATGTGTTGACGCTTGTCATACATAACGACTTAATGTCATGTAGTGTTAAGTTGGAAGAACATATTACTGATATATTGTAACATTTGGCAACAGATTAACATGGTTTAAATTACAAATAAGCAATCGTTGGCAGTAGAATTCAGTCGTATTCAGTCCTATACGTATACTAAATATAAATACATACTTGTAACGCGTACTTATCGATCCGTGTATCGGATATTTAGCATATTTCAGCTTGGGAAAATATACATGTACAATATTTCCAGTTTGGGTAAAAATAGTATTCTTGCGTTTCTAACATTTAACTAGACAGCTATTAAAACAACATATTGGTCTGTGATAGTCAGAACAATAGCACGATCTGTGAGTGTTGTTAGAGTGTTGTACCAGAGTCCATTGTTTGAATTTATTGTGCATTGCTGTGTTAATTTATACCTTCAATAGATATGGAACTATTGACAAACATGATTACGAACGGACTCGGACGTACGACCGGGTTGTGTGAAAAAGTGGAGAAGAAGTTGCTTGAGTTTGGAAAAGTTATAGATTATTATATGGATAGAGACACGCCACGAAAGAAGTATATTGATAAAATTATACTCGCTGTTCCAATGGTTATGATCCTACATCAGTGGTGTCTTGTTGCTCCATATTCGACATACAGAATTATCAATATTTTCTTATTTTTGGCGTGGGTGTTTGGTAAGTGTTCTACGTTTCTATGCAGAAAGAATGACATGATATATACGAGGATCGTTACGGAGTGCTCATTCCTTACTCATACTGTTTTTGTCAACGAATTTAATAAAAATGGTAAAGAGTGAAGCTCCGTGAAGTTGGCAGCGGGTTACAAGTTCGTAGTTCGATATTCAATTTCTAACTGATAGCCAATACCGAACTAGCACAAAGTTCATTATTCGACACCCTTTGGCCAATACCGAACTGGTGTCCAATCTGCTGCCAGCACCAAGTTCGATATTCAACCCAAAGAAAGGCGAATACCGAACTGGGGTCGAATTTGCTGCCAGCACCAAGTTCGATTTTCAACCCAAAAAAGGCGAATACCGAACTGGGGTCGAATCTGCTGCCAGCACCAAGTTCGATATTCAACCAAAAAAAGGCGAATTCCGAACTGGGGTCGAATCTGCTGCCAGCACCAAGTTCGATATTCAACCCAAAAAAGGCGAATTCCGAACTGGGGTCGAATCTGCTGCCAGCACCAAGTTCGATATTCAACCCAAAAAAAAGACGAATACCGAACTGGGGTCGAATCTGCTGCCAGCACCAAGTTCGATATTCAACCCAAAAAAAGGCGAATACCGAACTGGGGTCGAATCTGCTGCCAGCACCAAGTTCGATGTTCAACCCAAAAAAAGGCGAATTCCGAACTGGGGTCGAATCTGCTGCCAGCACCAAGTTCGATATTCAACCAAAAAAAAAGACGAATACCGAACTGGGGTCGAATCTGCTGCCAGCACCAAGTTCGATATTCAACCCAAAAAAAGGCGAATACCGAACTGGGATCGAATCTGCTGCCAGCACCAAGTTCGATATTCAACCCAAAAAAAGGCGAATACCGAACTGGGGTGGAATCTGCTGCCAGCACCAAGTTCGATATTCAACCCATAAAAAAGGCGATTACCGAACTGGGGTCGAATTTGCTGCCAGAACCAAGTTCGATATTCAACCAAAAAAAGGCGAATTCCGAACTGGGGTCGAATCTGCTGCCAACACCAAGTTCGATATTCAACCCCAAAAAAGGCGAATACCGAACTGGGTCGAATCTGCTGCCAGCACAAAGTTCGATATTCAACCCCCAAAAAGGCGAATACCGAACTGGGGTCGAATCTGCTGCCAGCACCAAGTTCGATATTCAACCCAAAAAAAGGCGAATACCGAACTGGGGTCGAATCTGCTGCCAGCACCAAGTTCGATATTCAACCCAAAAAAGGCGAATTCCGAACTGGGGTCGAATCTGCTGCCAGCACCAAGTTCGATATTCAACCCAAAAAAAAGACGAATACCGAACTGGGGTCGAATCTGCTGCCAGCACCAAGTTCGATATTCAACCCAAAAAAGGCGAATACCGAACTGGGGTCGAATCTGCTGCCAGCACCAAGTTCGATATTCAACCCAAAAAAAGGCGAATACCGAACTTGGGTCGAATCTGCTGCCAGCACCAAGTTCGATATTCAACCCAAAAAAAGGCGAATTCCGAACTGGGGTCGAATCTGCTGCCAGCACCAAGTTCGATATTCAACCAAAAAAAAAGACGAATACCGAACTGGGGTCGAATCTGCTGCCAGCACCAAGTTCGATATTCAACCCAAAAAAAGGCGAATACCGAACGGGGATCGAATCTGCTGCCAGCACCAAGTTCGATATTCAACCCAAAAAAAGGCGAATACCGAACTGGGGTCGAATCTGCTGCCAGCACCAAGTTCGATATTCAACCCAAAAAAAGGCGAATGCCGAACTGGGGTCGAATCTGCTGCCAGCACCAAGTTCGATATCCAACCCAAAAAAGGCGAATTCCGAACTGGGGTCGAATCTGCTGCCAGCACCAAGTTCGATATTCAACCCCAAAAAAAGACGAATACCAAACTGGGGTCGAATCTGCTGCCAGCACCAAGTTCGATATTCAACCCCAAAAAAGGCGAATACCGAACTGGTATCGAATCTGCTGCCAGCACCAAGTTCGATATTCAACCAAAAAAAGGCGAATACCGAACTGGGGTCGAATCTGCTGCCAGCACCAAGTTCGATATTCAACCCGTCAAAAAGGCGATTACCGAACTGGGGTCGAATCTGCTGCCAGAGCCAAGTTCGATATTCAACCAAAAAAAGGCGAATTCCGAACTGGGGTCGAATCTGCTGCCAGTACCAAGTTCGATATTCAACCAAAAAAAGGCGAATACAGACCTGGGGTCCAATTTGCTGCCAGCACCAAGTTCGATATTCAGCCCAAAAAAAAGGCGAATACCGAACTGGGGTCGAATCTGCTGCCAGCACCAAGTTCGATATTCAACCCCAAAAAAAGCCGAATACCGAACTGGGGTCGAATCTGCTGCCAGCACCAAGTTCGATATTCGCCTTTTTTGAGGGTTGAATATCGAACTTGGTGCTGGCAGCAGATTCGACCCCAGTTCGGTATTCGCCTTCTTTTCGGATTGAATAACGAACTTGGTGCTGGCAGCAGATTCGACCCCAGTTCGGTATTCGCCTTCTTTTTGGGTTGAATATCGAACCCGCTGCTGGCAGCAGATTCGACTCAAGTTCGGTATTCGCCTTCTTTTCGGGTTGAATAACGAACTTGGTGCTAGCAGCAGATTGGACACCATTTCGGTATTCGCCTTCTTTTTGGGTTAAATATTGAACCCGCTGCTGGCAGCAGACTCGAACCCAGTTCGGTATTCGCCTTTTTTGGGGGTTGAATATCGAACTTGGTGCTGGCAGCAGATTCGACCCCAGTTCGGTATTCGCCTTCTTTTCGGGTTGAATAACGAACTTGGTGCTAGCAGCAGATTGGACACCAGTTCGGTATTCGCCTTCTTTTTGGGTTGAATATTGAACCCGCTGCTGGCAGCAGATTCGAACCCAGTTCGGTATTCGCCTTCTTTTCGGGGTTGAATATCGAACTTGGTGCTGGCAGCAGATTCGACCCCAGGTCGGTATTCGCCTTGTTTGGGTTGAATATCGAACTTGGTGCTGGCAGCAGATTCGACCCAAGTTCGATATTCGCCTTCTTTTCGGGTTGGAAAACGAACTTGGTGCTAGCAGCAGATTGGACACCAGTTCGGTATTCGCCTTCTTTTTGGGTTAAATATTGAACCCGCTGCTGGCAGCAGATTCGAACCCAGTTCGGTATTCGCCTTCTTTTCGGGTTGAATAACGAACTTGGTGCTAGCAGCAGATTGGACACCAGTTCGGTATTCGCCTTCTTTTTGGGTTGAATATTGAACCCGCTGCTGGCAGCAGATTCGAACCCAGTTCGGTATTCGCCTTCTTTTCGGGTTGAATAACGAACTTGGTGCTAGCAGCAGATTGGACACCAGTTCGGTATTCGCCTTCTTTTTGGGTTGAATATTGAACCCGCTGCTGGCAGCAGATTCGAACCCAGTTCGGTATTCGCCTTCTTTTCGGGGTTGAATATCGAACTTGGTGCTGGCAGCAGATTCGACCCCAGTTCGGTATTCGCCTTCTTTTCGGGTTGAATGACGAACTTGGTGCTAGCAGCAGATTGGACACCAGTTCGGTATTCGCCTTCTTTTTGGGTTGAATATTGAACCCGCTGCTGGCAGCAGATTCGAACCCAGTTCGGTATTCGCCTACTTTTCGGGGTTGAATATCGAACTTGGTGCTGGCAGCAGATTCGACCCCAGGTCGGTATTCGCCTTGTTTGGGTTGAATATCGAACTTGGTGCTGGCAGCAGATTCGACCCAAGTTCGATATTAACCTTCTTTTCGGGTTGAAAAACAAACTTGGTGCTAGCAGCAGATTGGACACCAGTTCGGTATTCGCCTTCTTTTTGGGTTGAATATTGAACCCGCTGCTGGCAGCAGATTCGAACCCAGTTCGGTATTCGCCTTCTGTTCGGGTTTAATAACGAACTTGGTGCTAGCAGCAGATTGGACACCAGTTCGGTATTCGCCTTCTTTTTGGGTTGAATATTGAACCCGCTGCTGGCAGCAGATTCGAACCCAGTTCGGTATTTGCCTTCTTTTCGGGGTTGAATATCGAACTTGGTGCTGGCAGCAGATTCGACCCCAGTTCGGTATTCGCCTTGTTTGGGTTGAATATCGAACTTGGTGCTGGCAGCAGATTCGACCCCAGTTCGATATTCGCCTTCTTTTCGGGTTGGAAAACGAACTTGGTGCTGGCAGCAGATTCGACCCTAGTTCGGTATTCGCCTTCTTTTCGGGGTTGAATATCGAACTTGGTGCTGGCAGCAGATTCGACTCCAGTTCGGTATTCGCCTTTTTTTGGTTGAATATCGAACTTGGTGCTGGCAGCAGATTCGACCCCAGTTCGGTATTCGGCTTTTTTTGGGTTGAATATCGAACCCGCTGCTGGCGGAAAATTCGACCCCAGTTCGGTATTCGCCTTTTTTTGGGGTTGAATATCGAACTTGGTTCTGGCAGCAGATTCGACCCCAGTTCGGTATTCGCCTTTTTTTGGTTGAATATCGAACTTGGTGCTGGCAGCAGATTCGACCCCAGTTCGGTAT
The DNA here is from genome assembly GCA_963678985.1 of Spisula subtruncata. NCBI lineage: Eukaryota > Metazoa > Mollusca > Bivalvia > Venerida > Mactridae > Spisula > Spisula subtruncata. Next base: position 37,543,882 of record OY787670.1, on the reverse strand, counting down.
TCGCCTTTTTTGGGGTTGAATATCGAACTTGGTGTTGGCAGCAGATTCGACCCCAGTTCGGTATTTGCCTTATTTTTGGGTTGAATATCGAACTTGGTGTTGGCAGCAGATTCGACCCCAGTTCGGTATTCGCCTTTTTTTGGTTGAATATCGAACTTGGTGCTGGCAGCAGATTCGACCCCAGTTCGGTATTCGGCTTTTTTTGGGTTGCATATCGAACCCGCGGCTGGCAGCAGATTCGACCCAAGTTCGGTATTCGCCTTCTTTTCGGGTTGAATAACGAACTTGGTGCTGGCAGCAGATTCGACCCCAGTTCGGTATTCGCCTTCTTTTTGGGTTGAATATCGAACCCGCGGCTGGCAGAAGATTCGACCCAAGTTCGGTATTCGCCTTCTTTTCGGGTTGAATAACGAACTTGGTGCTAGCAGCAGATTGGACACCAGTTCGGTATTCGCCTTCTTTTTGGGTTGAATATTGAACCCGCTGCTGGCAGCAGATTCGAACCAAGTTCGGTATTCACCTTCTTTTCGGGGTTGAATATCGAACTTGGTGCTGGCAGCAGATTCGACCCCAGTTCGGTATTCGCCTTGTTTGGGTTGAATATCGAACTTGGTGCTGGCAGGAGATTCGACCCCAGTTCGATATTCGCCTTTTCTTGGGTTTCATATCGAACTTGGTGCTGGCAGCAGATTCGACCCCAGTTCAGTATTCGCCTTTTTTTGGTTGAATATCGAACTTGGTGCTGGCAGCAGATTCGACCCCAGTTCGGTATTCGCCTTTTTGGGGGTTGAATATCGAACTTGGTGCTGGCAGCAGATTCGACCCCAGTTCGGTATTCGCCTTTTTTTGGTTGAATATCGAACTTGGTGCTGGCAGCAGATTCGACCCCAGTTCGGTATTCGGCTTTTTTTGGGTTGAATATCGAACTTGGTGCTGGCAGCAGATTCGACCTCAGTTCGGTATTCGCCTTCTTTTTGGGTTGAATATCGAACCCGCTGCTGGTGGAAAATTCGACCCCAGTTCGGTATTCGCCTTTTTTTGGGGTTGAATATCGAACTTGGTTCTGGCAGCAGATTCGACCCCAGTTCGATATTCGCCTTTTTTTGGTTGAATATCGAACTTGGTGCTGGCAGCAGATTCGACCCCAGTTCGGTATTCGCCTTTTTTTGGGTTGAATATCGAACTTGGTGTTGGCAGCAGATTCGACCCCAGTTCGGTATTTGCCTTCTTTTTGGGTTGAATATCGAACTTGGTGTTGGCAGCAGATTCGACCCCAGTTCGGTATTTGCCTTTTTTTGGTTGAATATCGAACTTGGTGCTGGCAGCAGATTCGACCCCAGTTCGGTATTCGGCTTTTTTTGGGTTGCATATCGAACCCGCGGCTGGCAGCAGATTCGACCCAAGTTCGGTATTCGCCTTCTTTTCGGGTTGAATAACGAACTTGGTGCTGGCAGCAGATTCGACCCCAGTTCGGTATTCGCCTTCTTTTTGGGTTGAATATCGAACCCGCGGCTGGCAGCAGATTCGACCCAAGTTCGGTATTCGCCTTCTTTTCGGGTTGAATAACGAACTTGGTGCTAGCAGCAGATTGGACACCAGTTCGGTATTCGCCTTCTTTTCGGGTTGAATAACGAACTTGGTGCTGGCAGCAGATTCGACCCCAGTTCGGTATTCGCCTTTTTGGGGGTTGAATATGGAACTTGGTGCTGGCAGCAGATTCGACCCCAGTTCGGTATTCGGCTTTTTTGGGTTGAATATCGAACTTGGTGCTGGCAGCAGGTTCGACCCCAGTTCGGTATTCGCCTTCTCGTTGGGTTGAATATCGAACCCGCTGCTGGCAGAAAATTTGACCCCAGTTCAATATTCAGCTTTTTTTTGGGTTGAATATCGAACTTGGTGCTGGCAGAAGATTCGACCCCAGTTCGGTATTCGCCTTCTTTTTGGGTTGAATATCGAACCCGCTGCTGGCAGAAGATTCGACCCCAGTTCGGTATTCGCCTTTTTTGGGGTTGAATATCGAACTTGGTGCTTGCAGCAGATTCGACCCCAGTTCGGTATTCGGCTTTTTTTGGGTTGAATATCGAACTTGGTGCTGGCAGCAGATTCGACCCCAGTTCGGTATTCAGCTTTTTTTAGGTTGAATATCGAACTTGGTGCTGGCAGCAGATTCGACCCCAGTTCGGTATTCGCCTTTTTTGGGTTGAATATCGAACTTGGTGCTGGCAGCAGATTGGACACCAGTTCGGTATTGGCCAAAGGGTGTCGAATAACGAACTTTGTGCGAGTTCGGTATTGGCTATCAGTAAAAAATTGAATATCAAACTACGAACTTGTAACCCGCTGCCAACTTCACGGATCTAAAGAGTGAACACTAATGAAAGATTCTATTTATCATATAACCGTAGTAAACGCTAAATATCTTTAAAATGATGATGTATGCTGCAAAGTTTCTTGAGGTACTTCGAGCGTGACGCACGGATTGGCTAACGTCGCGTTAAGCTAATTTGCATATTTATGTAACAGACTGGGAGTGCATTACGATATTTACGGCACGGCTTTAATGCTCTCCCACACTACAGGTTATGTGATAAACTAAGTTCGTAACAGATGTAAACTAGATCAGTTAAACTTGACAAATTATCCACCGGGTATCATTGTCTGTCCTTTAATGTTCAAAATATAAATAACATGTCATACAAATAGGTGTTGTATAAAGTTATACCTACCACGTGTAGTATATATTATTGAGTTTTTCCAATAAGTCAATGCGTATTTTGCGTTTTATTGTCATATGATATAAAGAATACATCACTCGTTGTCCATTGATATATTTATATTAAACTCGTTTAGGTTAAATTATTAAACTCGCCAGAGGCTCGCTTAATAAATTTACAAAACTCGTTAAATATAAATTCATATCAATTGACAACTAAGGATAGATCCTCTCAATACTATATTTGTACAATGTCAATTTACCGTAAAAAATCTATATCGTATCGGCGACAAAAATGGTTATGCAAGTAGTGTTTCTGTCCGAATCATTGAATGTTACAAATTGAACATGAACTAGAATTTCTTCTTATACTTATTTAGGGACACTGCAACGACCTATAATACGAGTCAAAGAATCGTCCAATGGGACTTTGGCGTATAAAATAAGTTATAAAAAGTTTCCCGTTATAAATTGAAACACTGTATATCTCCCCAAATTCAATCTCTTCACCAATTCCTATATTATTTAAAATGTGTAAAATCGTTCTGCTTTTATTTGTTATTCAGTAAGTCTGGTACTGGTTGGTACTATACCTCTCAACATCCGGGCACGGCTCCGACTGTATTTATGGATCAGTGTCGACATTACTATGGCATGGATAACACTAATCAATTACTGGACTTACCAACAAGCAGCAAATGACATGTGCCAGGAAGTGAATGTAATTCTATGGACAGACATAACCAATGGTTACACACTTCCTTTTCTGATGACAATTCTGGTTCGATGCGGATACCTTTGGGTGCGAATGGTTGATTTTAGACTACGAGAGAAGACATTTTCACCGACTCACGTGTCTATAACGCTTATGTTCACTCTCTTACCGGAGATACTTGGCCTTTTCAATATGTTTCCTTCATTTATGTCCGAGTTTTCTTACTGACTGCAGATTACAATTTTCGTAGGAGCAGTTCTTCTAGAATCGTTAAGGATTATCGACATTGATATTGACATAAAGAGAAATAAGATCGACGAATTGATGACTATGGCTAGAAATGAAGAAACTGTGAAAAAGAGAAATAGATATATTGCAGAGGCAAATGATTTGAATCAGTTTTTAAAACAATGGCATAAAGGAAATGGCGAGTATATATGGCGAAATTATATGCCAGGACAATGGTTTGTGCGCGATTGTCTAGCTGCTAGTGCAGTATGCTACTTTGGCGCGGCACTTATAGCCGAACTTGTTTTAAGTGAAAAGGTGTTGTATGGATTAATGAGTATCGAATTTGTTGTTTTCGTTATGGGGACTTGGTGCACATCTATAGTAACACTGGCTTTATTTAGTGCTCTTCTTACATGTTTAACCAATATTTGCATAAGTGGTGGGTTTTTCTTCTTGACCACCGAGGTCCATATTGCTGAAGTTATGAACTCAAACACTGGTGAAGTAATGCATATGACAACATTACTCCTTTTTTCAGAATCAAATCTGCTTAGCCTCGCTTACCTTGAGAAAGCAAATGCTATGACAACTGTCGTGTTGTTTTCATTCATTGTAATTATATTTCAAACACTCGATGTAATTGAACGTATAGTTCGTGGTGTTGTCAACTCGGGTACGGTACATGATACGTCATTCTATATAAGGTTTGGAATTCTTGTAGGATTATTCATGATGATCCCAACTTTGACAACTTATCAAGTATCATTGCAACTACACACTGACTTCCTATCCCTCCTCTTTGCTTCTTCGAATTTCAACCTGATTGTAGTTTCAATATTCTTGATTGTGGAATGCAGTCTTGTTTCACTCAAGTGGCACACTATACAGTATAGAAACAGGCTGGAAACTATTATACAATATTGTCATTACATTAAGTCATTTTCGGTGATTATTGCCTGCATGTTACAGGCATATTTCAAATTTTACTGTCCCTTCTTCCAGGCCTGGTGGTTGTATCGATTGTTTGTTGCATCTTTTGGTGCTGTTGTGAGTATCGGTTTTGTTTCGAATGTCCAATGGACGCAATATAAGACACACCAAGCACAGAATGCCATGATGAACAACCTTGTTGATGTTGATTATGGGACAGTAGATAACACTGAAGAAAGTCATGACTGTACTATTTGTTATTCAGATCTACTAATTGGTAAAGTTCTTCCATGTGGTCATTCCTTTCACAAAGATTGTCTTCAGCATTGGTTCCAAGTTCGTCAGGTTTGTCCAATTTGTAACACGAATGTTTGAATTTATTACTTTGGACATTGTCCCGTTGCACAATTACTTTGCACCCGATTACGTGTTGGTTTTGCTTATACATTTCGTGCCGTTGTGTCGCCGTGCAGCGGGGCCTTTGGGAACTTGGTTGAGTCTTGGTTGCGTGCCATTCGGTCTCATGTAATAACTGCTATTCTAAAATTTCTTTGTGACATTGGGTCATCCTGCATGCTGTCGGCGGGGACTTGGATTTTTGATATTTTGTTTAGCTTATGTGTGGGCATTGCTCAGAGTAGTTGTGGTGTTAATGATTTCGGTGCTCGGCTAGTTAGGTTGAGTGCTACCTTCCCTGTCTGATTTTCTCATACCTGTTTTTCATCCATCATTGTATGAATAGATACAGGATGTTTATATCATTATATATACAGGAGATTAAAACATAAGGCATTGCAACACGCCTCGTGAACTTTTGATTGTATCATTTACTACAGCGGAACATATTTTAGCTTTCAACATTTGTACGGATTTATTCACCATTATGCTAATTATACTTTTGTTATTGCCATTATCATGATAATTAATACGATACGTCTTTATTAGTTACCTACCGGTGAGGAGTAATATGTTTGCTCCCCGCCCGTCCGTCCGTACGTCAAGATATCGGAATCTTGCCAAACGCAACCAGTAGTCAACCTAGGTTTACGGAACTTGGTTCGTGAATAGAAACCAATAAGGAGATACGTCTATATTTATTCAGACAAAAATTGTGGTTGCCATGGCAATAGAAACATTGACAATCTGAAAACCAGATAGGGGACTCTTGTGTTACAAGCAATTCCTAACTACTTGTTTTAGAAGCTTTAGCTTAGGTTTTTTTTATTTCATTGGTGTGTTCGTTATTCGACCAAAAGTATCTGGACTAAGTTTCAGACTATCACACTTTAACATCATTCCAATAGTGACATCTAAAGTTGTGCTATTTCGAGAGATGAACAATTCCGCTTTGTATCGTATGTCATGTTTTGTTTGATTGCTATGTTAATAAAACTGTTTTACTCTGGAACATAAAGTGAGTGAATGGACTTATTATTATTTTCCATCATCTTACCCTGCCCAAAGAATTGACAAATGAAGGTATTTATACCTCTATTTTATTTTGCTTTAAACGGGTTTTTAATGCTCCTGAAACTTGGTGAACCATTTAGCAAACTTGCTGTTTCCATTTATACCTGTAAACATGATAACACAGCGTCATCTACATAAATGTACTAAATTGCAGTAAATGGCATGGTCAAGTTAGAATTTCGGAACAGTCTCAATATTTCCAAAAGATATATAAAAAATTTGCCCGCGAAACTTTTTCACTTGTAGATAATAAGTATGCACAAAGCAGTATTTTATTAAAAACAAAGCGCACCTCTTGAAATGGCTCGTGGATTTCTGTACAAATGGACCTTGAAAGAATAAAATAAAATTTAAAAAAAACCCCATTTTTTTTTCGTTTTTTTTTTCAACTTGTGGATTTAACCACTCTATATTTCAATAGGTATGGATCGATAACGGCCAATCGACAGCCTCGTTATACCATTGATAATGGAGACAATTTCGCAAATAAGCCGACAAAATGGCTTAGATTTCTGGGTATGTTTAACTATTTTTAGAAGCATACATAATGCTAGTACTCTTTGCTTGATCAGGCTCTGATATGTCATTTGTTAAATCGTTCGAATATTGATTTTTCTGAAAACGAAACTATACTTATTTGCGTCACAATCTTAACTATGTTCATGACACGCGTAATGTTGATAAGGTTGTGCGTATTTACAAGTATGTTACAGTGTATAAACCATATTACTTAATCACTATGGATACTAGAAAATCCAACTTATATGAAGTATTGCGATTAAAAGCTCGTGTAACTTCCTATCACTGTATGACGTATTGGGATACTATACTCGTTCAATTCAGATTTTATTCCTTATTGTGATAGCCGGCGTAGACTCGTTTATACTCTGCTAATTTATACCTCGTTATTTTAAAACAAACGTTATAATTATATTGTTTCTTGGCCGATTGACGTCCTCGACAGGAAAGCAGGGAAGGAAATCGTATTTTACAACAAAAGGTCACAGTGTTTGCCCGAACCGACCATTGCCATAGAAGACCATTGAGTGACTTTCAAACGAAAACTGTGACATTCTTAACAAAAGTATTAATTGCATGGGTAATACCCATTCTCGACATGAGTCTTGAATATATCGTATCTCAGTAAAATCGGCAGATAATAATTTAAAAATGAACTGATGTTCTTAACTTTTTGTTAACACTTTTTTATCTGCGTTGGTAGTCAAAAATTGAAACACACCATTATGTTCACACAGGTAAAATTATCTTAATTAGGCTCAGGTTTCTCATGTGATATATTCATTCGTATATTGATCTGACTATCACATGCGCCAAACCATGACATGTCATATGTTTTCTGTTTATTATTGCAAGTATTAAATATGCTCGTGACAATCTACGCATATCTATAAAACTTTATTTCTTGTCATACTTTAACCGCGAAATCAACAAAATAAACTCGCGACTGTTTATTACTTCACAGTATTTTTTATATCTCCATGCTTATTTAAACACATATTCTCAGTTGCATCATACATTTTAATTGTACTAGTATACAGAACGAATGTACATGAAGCTAAAACCATTTGTTACGCTAAATTGCGCTGCTGATATCCTGTTTAACAACGAACGTCCTTATTGATGGGGAAGTTACATAAAGTGCGGATGCTATTCATCTTTTATATTGTCTGCCCATTATTAAAAACTTACAAAATTAATCTTACACAATCTAGACATGTTACGTAAACATGTATATTTACCGTATCCACCGTGATCGGATGACTTTTTGTTTACGCTTGCAAGCCTTCGCATATTCATCGTAGCGAATTTCCTCTGACAAGGGAACAAATGTCCAGAGTATGCCCCTAATAAAAAAGTTATTGTAAAACGTAGTTTAGATAATCTTGTTTCTGCACAATTACCCTCGCAGGATCTGTGATTGCAAGTTCAACTAGACTAGGTGGGTGAATGGTGGTAAAACAGTAAAACAGTTCAAAGATGTAGGGCATCCTTTGGTCGTACAAAGAAGCAAAATTTAATGTTAATCGTGGCTAACATTGTTAATACTGTAAATATTTTGTTTTTGTTTCGATCGTTTAATACGCCTATAAGTCACTGACTCTTAAACAGTTCTATAAATAGTCGTTGTCTATACCCTATATTTATAAGATATGTAACGGCTTTTAATACATGTAGTACTGTTTGCCTTGTTGAGTGCCAGCGCTTTAATATTAATAGAGAAATAATCAAGTTTATAGTTTTATGATGAGTGCGTTGGTATACATTGGTCAACTTTTATAATCAAAAACAATAAACATCAAATAGAAAGCCTAAACGTGCATATCCATCGAACAGTCTCTCGTAGCAGCTTTCTTTAGTACATTTAATATGGAAATCGACCATAACTATGTTTTCTTTCGTATTCATATCTCATATATATTGTTTTATACATTTCAGTGTACATGTACAACAATCTAGGATTTCGATGATAGTTTTCTATCCATGTAATGTTATTTCCATATAAATGTTATTTCCAATGTCGTATGTGCAACAACATGAAAAACCATTGCCTGACTTGGAGTTTATTTTTTTTCAATTTATAAAACCCAAAATTTCAATATAAGCCAACAATCGATGTATTAAATCCTCTCGATAAGTCCCGTAGGATGACATTGCGATTTAAATAGTAATAAAATATACCAAACTTGAATAATCTGATCCACTGTACGATATGTCAGCATATTCGTCCATATTTGCAATTACTGCGTTCTCTTTACATTAATTTTGTCAATTTATAGTTTAATAGTTAGTTAGTTATAGTCAAATTCCGATGTGTGTCATTCATTACGGAGTGAGTATATAGGCTTGATTGAAGCATCAATTTTTGTGCCTGCGGATGGTTTGTACTATATCTGTCTCTTCCGTGGGTTGTGCGGCTTTGGCTTGTGTACCACTATTAAGTAATTGTTTAACTGTCGATTCAATAAGTCATACGAGGGAACTATCTCATTCGTAAGAGTAGCGGGAACAACAGTTAAATATGTTACACTCAGTATAACTTAGATAAACATAGTTTACCTCACGGACGAGCTTATGTCTATTACCATTCTCATTTTACTTTGAATGGACTTTATACATAATTATTTAATCAATATGATACCCGACGTAACCCCACGTAACGACTATGTATATTATATATGTAGTGTTTATATGGAAGAAAACATAACTGATATTTCAGAAGATTTGACAACAGATTTACATGGTTCAAATTACAAATAATTACAAATAAGCAATCGCTTGCTGTATTATTAAGTCGTATACGTAGGTTATATAAATACATACTTTTAACGCGTATTTGTTGATCCGTGTATCCTATATTTAGCATATTTCAGCTTGGGAAAATATACAATATTTCCAGTTTGAGTAAAAATAGTATTCTTGGGTTTCCGATATTTTACTAGACAGCTATAAAACAACAGATTGGTCTGTCTTAGTCAGAACAATAGCACGATCTGTGAGTGTTGTTAGGGTGTTGTACCAGAGTCCATTGTTTGAATTTATTGTGCATTTCTGTGTTAATTTATACCTTCAATAGATATGGAACTATTGACAAACATGATTACGAACGGACTCGGACGTACGACCGGGCTGTGTGAAAAAGTGGAGAAGAAATTGCTTGAGTTTGGAAAAGTTATAGATCATTATATGGATAGAGACACGCCACGAAAGAAGTATATTTATGAAGTTATACTCGCTATTCCAATGGTTATGATTCTGCATCTTTGGTGTCTTGTTGCTCCATATTCGACCTACAGAATTATCAATCTTTTCTTGTTTTTGGCGTGGGTGTTTGGTAAGTGTTCTACGTTTCTATTCTGAAAGAATGACATGATATATACGAGGATCGTTACGGAGTGCTCATTCCTTACTCATACTGTTGTTAGTACAATAAATAAATATATGAGTCATTTTGTTTTTGTCAACGAGTTGAATAAAAATTGTAAGGAATGAGCACGAATGTAAGATTCTATTTATCACATAACCGTAGTAAACGCTAAATACAGGGTGATCATTAATATATGATAACATAAATAATTTTAATAACTTCGCCAGATTTAATGATAGATGATTGTTTTGACCCTTTTTTCAAAGCTTATGTGTCCAAGTTTTTATTAGATGGGGATAATAAATGCATGTTGTGTGAACTTGGTGTCAATATCGTCATCGATGAAGCCCTACAATTTCCTGAATTCCAGGAAATTGTGCGATAGAATATTTTCGTTGAAGACCACATTTAAAATTGCCCCCTACATTCATCCGGCATAAAACCCTTTGTATTTCTGGTTATGGGAATGCCTGGAGGGAGGAGTGTATACTACAGAACCAGTATATTTAATTTATTTAAAACTTAAATACAATGTCAAATGTGAAGTACCAATGTGTAAAATTCAAGGAATTTTTGGTAATTTACGACGTCATTTGCTGCTGATTTTGGCAGTTTTGCAAGAATCAGAAAAACGCTTCAATCATCTGCTAAGAAAAAAGTATGTATTATTTGAAAATGATTTATGTCCTGAATAAAACTTACATGTATACGCTAATCAATGGTGTATAACAACACATATTATCAAAAAAACTGAGAAAGTTATTAAAATTATTTATGTTACCATATATTAATGATCACCCTGTACTTTTGAAAATGATGATGTTTGCTGCATAGGTTCATGGGGTTTCAAACAGATATTAGTGGTATCTGGAGCGTGACTTCGACCAAGTCATGGATTGGCTAACGTCGCTTCAAGCTAATTTGTTACAGGTTTGGAGTGCAGTACGATATTTCCGGCACAGCTTTAATGAACTCACACACCTCCGTTTATGTGATAAACCAAGTTTGTAACAGATGTAAACTAGATCAGTTAAACTTGGTAAAGTATCTATTATTGTCTGAACAGTAAAGTTCAAAAGAATAAACACCATGTAACCATAATTATTGTGGTAAACTGTAGTAAACGTATACAATACTTTCCTGGAAACCTACCAATGCAATTATACTAAATCCAAGTCATTTTGCTTGTAGAATGTACATGCAATGCTTCACTACATTTAAATTTGGGATGTTGTGTTGAATATCGACGGAGCCGAACCAAAACCCCGTAACTCAATTTTGGCGCTAAAACTTTTTTTGCAGCATCCACATCTGCTAGACGTCCCGCGCATTTCTGTCTTGTCGCCATCTAAGTAACGCGATTGGCTATTTAAATGGCGACAGGACAGAAATGCGCGGGACGTCTAGCTGATGCGGATGCTGCAAAAAAAATTGCGCCAAAATTGAGTTACGGGGTTTTGGTTCGGCACCGTCGATATGCTATAAGGTACAATGCATCCAGTTCCGGTCGTAAATCTAACAATGTCCATTTACCGCAAAAATCTATATCGTATCGGTGACAATACTTGTTAAGCAAGTAGTGATTCTGTCCGAATCATTGAATGTTATTAATTGAATTTGACCTAGAACTGCTTCTTACACTTATTTAGGGACACTAAAACGACCTGTAATACGAGTCAAAGAACCGTCCATTGGGATATAATGGCGTATAAATTGAATTATTCGAAATGTACCCGTTATATAGTGAAATATCACCCCAAGCTCAAGCCCTTCACCAATTCCTATATAATATAAGATACGTAAAATAATTCTGTTATTTGAAATTATTTCAGTAAGTCTGATACTGGTTGGTACTATACACCTCAATATCCGGGCTCGGCTCCGACTGTATTTATGGAGCTGTGTCGACATTACTATGGCATGGATAACACTCATCAATTACTGGACTTACCAACAAGTAGCAAATGACATGTGCCAGGAAGTTAATGTAGTTCTATGGACAGATGTAACCAATGGTTACACACTTCCTTTTCTGATGACAATTCTGGTTCGATGCGGATACCTTTGGGTGCGAATTGCTGATTTTAGCCTACGAGAGAAGACAATTTCACCGACTCACATGTATATAACGCTTATGTTCACCCTCTTACCGGAGGTGCTTGGCCTTTTAAATGTGTTTCCTTCATTTATGTCCGAGATTTCTTACTGGCTGCAGATGACATTATTCACAGGAGCAGTTCTTCTAGAATCGCTAAGGGTTATCGACATTGATATGGACATAAAGAGAAATAAGATCGACGAATTGATGACGATGGCTAGAAATGAAGAAAATGTGGAAAAGAGAAATAGATACATTGTAGAGGCTAATACTCTGAATACGATTTTGCAACAATGGCTAAGCGGGAATAGCGATTATATGCGATATTCTATGCCAGGACAATGGTTTGTGCGTGATTGTCTAGCAGCAAGCGCAGTATGCTACTTTAGCTCGGCACTTATTGCAGAACTTGTCTTAAGTGAAAAGGTGTTGTATGGATTATTGAATATCAAATTTGTTGTTTTCGTTATGGGGACTTGGTGCACATCTATAGTAACATTGGCTTTATTTGGTGCTCTTCTTACATGTATAACCAATATTTGCATAGGTGGTGGGTTTTTCTTCTTGACAACCGAGGTACATATAGCTGAAGTTATGAACTTAAACTCTGGTGGAGTAATGCATATGACAACATTACTCCTATTTTCAGAATCAAACCTGCTTAGCCTCGCTTACCTTGAGAAAGCAAATGCTATGACAATTGTTGTGTTGTTTTCATTCTATATAATAATATTTCAAACGCTCAATGTAATTGAACATAAAGTTCGTGGTGTTGTCAACTCGGGTGCGGTACAGGATACGTCATTCTACATAAGGTTTGGAATTCTTGTAGGACTGTTCATGATGGTCCCAACTTTGACAACTTATCAAGTATCATTGCAACTACACACTGACTTCCTATCCCTCCTCTTTGCTTCTTCGAATTTCAACCTGATTGTAGTTTCAATATTCTTGATTGTGGAATGCAGTCTTGTTTCACTCAAGTGGCACACCATACAGTATAGAAACAGGCTGGAAACTATTATACAATATTGTCATTACACTAGGTCAGTTTTGATAATTTTTGCCTGCATGTTACAGGCATATTTTAGATTTTACTGTCCCTTCTTCCAGGCCTGGTGGTTGTATCGACTGTTACTTACATCTTTTGGTGCTATTGCAGGCATTGGTTTAATTTCGTTTGCCCAATGGATGCAATATAAGAAACGCCAAGCACAGAATGCCATGATGAACAACCTTGTTGATGTTGATTATGGGACAGTAGATAACACTGAAGAAAGTCATGACTGTACTATTTGTTATTCAGATCTACTAATAGGTAAAGTTCTTCCATGTGGTCATTCCTTTCACAAAGATTGTCTTCAGCATTGGTTCCAAGTTCGTCAGGTTTGTCCAATTTGTAACACAAATGTTTGAATGTATTACTTTGGACATTGTCCCGTCGCACAATTAATTTGCACCCGATTACGTGTTGGTTTGTGTATACCTTTCGTGCTGTTGTGTCGCCGTGCAGCGGGGCCTTTGGGTCACTTTGTTAAGTCTTGGCTGCGTTTCATTCGGTCTCATGCATTTACTGCTATTCTATAATTTCTTTGTGAAATTGGGTCATTCTGCATGTTGTCGGTGGGGACTTGGATTTTCGATAGTTTCTTTGGCTTGTGTGTGGTCATTGCTCAGGGTAGTTGTGTTGTAGTGTTTCTGATTTCTGTGCTCGGCTGGTTCGGTTGAGTGCTACCTTCCCTGTCTGATTTTTCATACATTTTTTCATCCATCATTGTATGAATAGATACAGTATGTTTATTTCATTATATATACGGAAGAAAATAATAAATTGCAACACGCCTCGTGAACTTTTGATTGAATCATGTACTACAGCGGAACATATTTTAGCTTTCACACATTTGTACGGATTTATTCACCATTATGCTAATTGCACTTTTGTTATTGCCATTATCATGATAATTAATAAGATATAGAGGATATTTGTATTTGTAGTAAAATTCTAATATTCTATTTATTTCATTCTTCAAATAGCTTAAATGATGGAAATACTCCACTATATACCTGAAATCTTTTGCGTGACGTCGTTTTCCCGCCATGCACATGTCAAGTTGCAATCACATAGTTCTTCTGCAATGGCTTCAATTTCGTCCATTTGTTTTACATTTATGTACATATAATGTTGTGTTATTTGTTAAAGATTAAGAGAGCTAGTGAAAATGCTTATTATTTTATTTTTGACGGCGAGGAAATTTGATTTTTAAAAAATAGCCCGTTTGCCGTGAAATTATGAACTGTGAAATTATGAACAGTGAAATTATCGTGGAATAATCCACCGTTATTCCGCCGTAAACCACCGGTAAGCATGAAATAAAAGTCTTTATTAGTCACCTACCGGTGGGGAGTCATATGTTTGCCACCCGTCCGTCCGTCAAGATATCAGAATCTTGCCATACGCAACCTGTAGTCAACCTATGTTTACGGAACTTGGTACGTGGATAGAAACCAATAAGGAGATTATGCACGTCTATTTTTTATTCGGAAAAACATTCTTGTTGCCATGGCAACAGAAACATTGACAATTTGAAAACCAAGTAGGGGAATATGTGTTACATGCAATTCCTTACTATTTGTTTTAGAAGCTTTAGCTTAGTTTTTTTTATTTCATTGGTGTGTCCGTTATTCGACCAAAAGTATCTGGACTAAGTTTCAGACTATCACACTTTAACATTATTCCAATAGTGACATCTAAAGTTGTACTATTTCGAGAGATGAACAATTCTGCTTTGTATTGTATTGTATGCCATGTTTTGTTTGATTACTATGTTAATAAAACTGTTTTACTATGGAACATAAAGTGAGTGAATGGACTTATTGTTATTTTCCATCATCTTACCCTGTCCAAGCCCGTGTGGTATTACTAGTATTAGGTCATCCTTGTAAGTCGTCATGAGTTTCTGTTTCATCCTTACTTTTTATCAAAGAATGTACCACCGTACTGCACACTATAGCAACCTTCTGTCCTGCTGTTAAGTAATATCATCGTTCAGTGTCATCACTAAGAACAGAACAGAAAAAACAGAATATACAAAACATGCAAATATGAGGAACACACATGCCATGTGAAACATTGAAATAACTCATTGCAATATGTTCCCTACATTGGCCATTGTTTTGATTATCAGCCATCAACACATGATTATTGTGGGGACAAAGGCTAAGGTACTACGGAGCAAAATACGTATGGTATTGTGGAGTACTGCGTTTACATAAACTGAACATCAGGCGCCAATGACAATTCTCAGAAAACTTACATGATATGCTGTAGTGAAAACACAAGTGTTTAATTTTTCTTTTGATATAATCTGTCCTTTCAAACATTAACCATACAACGATTACCAAACCGTTCATCTTCGACAGTTTGAAGGAATTCCACCAACACGTTTGTAAGGAAATCAAAAGACAACTTTGTCATGATGGGGTATTAAGTAAAAGTTGAAATGGCCATAACTCTAGCAAATAATTGACGCAGCATAAGTTCCTTCCTTAAAAGTCATCTATATATTGGAGATGTTCATCGGGAATAGTTCGAAGAATTACCACACAGCAGTTAATGAGAAGTTCAACATAAAGGTTTGCGTTTCGTACTGACGGACATACAACACCGAATGATATATGCCACATGTCCCCGCGTATGAAATAAAAACAACAGACTACCTGTACTATGATTAGGAAATTTATTTACGTGTGCAATATGTCATAATTTAAATAAACATCACTCCACACACATACATGCATAAATGTCATGACTTAAATCATGGAAAACGTTGTTCTAGCTAAGATATATAAGTACAAGATAACGTACGGCAAACTTGAACATAAACTGATTACTTTTCGTCAAATCCATATTTGTGTATTGTTGCAGAGTACTACGATCGGAACATGATGATAACCAGAAATCGAAGGTAGCACTCAATAAAAAGGACACGAAAATAATATAAAGAACATAAATACAAAGAAAATTCACAAGTAACAAGTACAAACCACACAGACAAAGATAAAAATGAATTACAACCACGAGATTGAACAACTACTAACAAGATGATAATCTACTCTGCCAGTCAGCCAGCAAAAAAGGTATGAGAAAATCGGACAGGGTAGGTAGCACTCAACCTAACCAGCCGAGCACAGAAATCAGAATCACCACAACATAACTACCCTGAGCAATACCTACACAAACCCATACCGAAACGGCGACCAAATGAGGCCCAACAACCCCGGGTGTGACCTGGTTTAAAACACTAAGGACAGTGACCTAACATTATGCGACCTAAAGGGGCAATACTACGACTTGACCTAGAAGGTCAAGCTCGTCAGAAAAGCAAATGTTTTGGCTTAGCAAATGTACAGTTCTAGCATTCGTTACCTCCCTTTGCATTTAATTGTACACACAAATTCACAGTGTGTCGTTTATTGTGGGGTGAGAATATAGACCTGCTTAATATAACTAGACTTGGATTATATGGATCGTTCTCTCTATCTATGACTCAAGTGTGGGTGACACACATGCGACTTTGTTAATATCAAGCCATTTCATCCTTTAAAAGCATTACCGATAACAATGTTGCCATTTTTAGAAGCATTTGAGACTTTTCAAGATTCTGTCAAACGTGCTACATTGACACATATTGATAGAAATCAAGTAATAATATATCCCTAAAAGGGTATCACAATAATTGTTGTAGCAGAATCACTTTTACTCAATATTTCGAACCGTTGGTCTTCTACAGAAGATATATCACACTCTAAATAAATCGACAGTTTTCAGTACAGCGTATGATACAGTCCATCTGTAAAAACAGGTATGCGAAAATCCGACAGGGAAGGTAGCACTCAACCCAACCAGCCGAGCACAGAAGCTGTAAATACTGTACTGTAGATTTATTTAAAATGTGACATAGCTCCTGTAGAAGACCTATTGGTCGAAATGTTGAGTAATAAGAGTGATTCTGCTATAAACATTGATAGAAATAGTTCCATAACTAGTAAGAGTTATCATAATGATGAGCGTTTCATAAGTTAATTGTAAAATAGTCAAAAGCATCTATAGAAACCCTGTAGAGACCATTGTAATTGCAGATTTTCACAATACATGCACATATAGTAAGTTTTCCTGGAGACTAACAAAATTATAAATAAGCATACTGTACAATCGTTTAATTTCAAAGCGACGAAATTTTGTGGTTTGGGTTGAAAAGACCATTTCGATGGGATGTTAATTCGTGGATTTTGAATTTCAGGTAACACATACAAGGGTCTAAATCATTGTTTGATGGGATTTGATTTCGTGGTTGAATGTTAACTACGACATCCACGAAATTTAATCACGAAAACTAATGATTTTACATTATTCTATTATACACTAGTAAGTAACAACATCAGTATCATAAAAGCTTCTGTATGATTTTCATCACAGCACAAAGCAACACCCATGTCACATAACATTATTCATAGTTACGTCAAACAAAAATTGTTCCTACATTCGCTTTGTGTCTCGGATGAATTCTTCAAAGAATTTACAATGTATGTCAACACTTGGCCGTTTATCTGGATCGTACTCCCATGACTTTTCAATAAGTGTTATCCAACTTTCCGGTGCCTTGCAGTTCAGTCTTGTAGAAGGTCTTAGTCCGTCTTTGATTGCTGTTTCTAAGGGACTAAATAGTTGCTGCTGTATGTAATCTGCTGCATCCTTGCCGTACCACATCTCCCATAATATGATCGCCAAACTATAGATGTCAGCCTTGTGAGCGTAATTTTGAGACTGGAATAAAAACGTGTGATATTTTGATAACATTTTATAATTACCACAGAATGAAATAGATAGATTGATACCGTTCGAATTAAATAAAGAGCCAAGAAGGCTTTAACAAGAATACAGAAGATGGAACTAGTGTCTAAAATACATTAGGAACCATTTCAAGTAACAGTGCAAGTTTAACAAAATAATTATGTATATCTTTTATTACATAGGCTGTCAACGGAATCTTGGAATTCAGTTTTCAAACTTGAAAGAACGGTTTAACTCGACATGCAACCAGTCGGAACAAAAAACAGTTTGGTAAATATTTGAGTTCATAAAAGTTTATTCGTTTTTATTGCCACTGGTTTCCAAAAACATTAAACCAACATTAAATGTATACACGGGTTTTAAGTTTTACTTAAGCATAAAAATCTTCAGATTTTGTAACTATCTTTTAAATGGTATGGACCCAACTTCATTACGCCAAATGAATTGGTGCTTACTTGGAGTAACACTTCTGGGGCCATGTACACTGGACTTCCAACGATACTGAAGGCAATTTGACCACCTTTTTTCGTCAAACCAACGTCTGTTAACTTTACGACATTTTTGTCTGTTACCTGAAAAGGAATTGAAATCAGTACGTTAAGATGCTCCTTTGATACTGAATATTTATCGCGGACAGACCATCCAGATTCATACAGAAACGATGGCATCACCTAGCCACCCACGCAAGAGTCAGACATAGAACAATGTCTACAAAACAAATCTCAACCAAACCTATATATACTCGCTTTGTAAGGAATGACACACGGTGGCATTTCGTGAATTTCGTGCAAAATCAACCATAAATGGAGGTAATAATGCACGCGCAACATTGGTACATATTGTTGCTTTCTGTGGCTGTTAGAATGATTATATAATGTAAATTACATGTATGTGCACTAAAGTATAGGTAAAGAAAAATCTAACAAAAGTTTTTGATTATCCTACTCACCAGCACGTTTTCAAGTTTTAAGTCTCGATGGACAAATCCTTTCTGGTGCAGATACTTCAATCCATTACACAGCTGTAGAGCAAACTCAGCCATTGTTACCATTGCTTCAACCTGGGACCGAGTTCCGGGGGTCAGTTTTCCTGGATTATTTACATCTGGGTTAACAAACTTTTCCTTCAAAGTATGCCTGCAGACCTCCATAATCATAATCCATTGGAAATCTTTCTGACGTTTCGGGTCCCTGAATCTGAACGCTGCCCCATAATACCGCACTATATTAATATGGTCCAACTCCCTATGAAATAAGCAGAACGAATGAATCAATAAAACACTCAACCCACACAATGTGGAACAGTTTGATGGTCACTGACCTCATTATTTAAAAGTAACAGCAACAGGATATGAGTAAATCGGACAAGGAAGGCAGCAATCAACTGAACCAGCCGAGCACAGGAAACAGCAACAACACGACACAACTAAATGGAAGAATACCACACACAACCCACAGAAATGAGTAAAAGTCCCCGTTGTTAAAAAAAACTTGTATCAGAAAAGGATACACTTCTTTTTATTGGTATGCAATGTAAAACTAACAAAGATCACATGTTATGGATAATGAAATACAAGCATATATGGCACACATACCTCATTGTTCTGTCTTCCAATAATACGTCTGATACAGTATTCTCTTTTAAGGGATCTCTACATACTTTAAGGGCCACTGGAAGATTCCCTTTTCTCGAAGCAGATGATGATTTTATTTCAGCAATGTATACATCAGCAAAGCTTCCACTGCCACATGGTGGGTCGTGTTGGTCCCATCTTAGATCATCGGTGTTGTAATCAAACACCATTATATAGTTGACATAGAACAGATCCAGCTGACCCAATAGAACATGGCTGGTATGAAGTAACCTTGGAAATAGCTCCCTTAAATTATTTTCAGTGTCGCCCATTTCTTTCTGTAACATCTCCATAAGATCCAAATCTGCTTTAAGAAAATCTGGAATCATTTTAGCAAGAGCGTCAATCCCTTTGATGAATCGTTTGAAAAATGTGTGAATTTTAGAAGGAAGACTTCTACTCTCAAATATATTATCTAGAAACAGCTTTGTGGCATCTTGCATTTTTGTTATACATTTGTTCGTATCTCTGAGTCTGTAGTCTGCGAATATTTTCTTCATACCCTTGTCGGTCGGTTTTAAAGTACACGTGGATGCTACTGCCCCTCCAAGTCCTTTGAAACTTCCAGTTTCCTCTTCTACACTGGCGTCCTTCGCTCGTTTCCAAATTTTATTCGGAGGTGCAGGTTTCTTTATTGATTTGTGAAGATCTTGAACTATTTTAACATCTCCGTCTAATAACGCTCCTACAAATATACATTGAGTTGTTAGTTACAATAAATACACCTACTAGTATACATAATCATTCTACTAATGAAAATCGGGACAACATACACACTGAACGGATTACTAGAAACCATTAAAGAGCGTCTGATACCATTTGCCATTTTGTTCACCAAAAAAAAAAAACTTTAAAATAAAGTAAGAATGTATAAAGATGCTGTTCCATTATTCAGCGTTCGGAGTGACTACAAACTGGACCAATATGCAAGCCGAATGATTAGTATGCACATCGAATATACCATCAATGTACGATCCAGCAACGCAACGCATCGGCCCATTCTGACTCATGTATGACTTGTGTATAGATACAGAAATTATGCTAAATTAAAACTAGGCATAACATATAGCTCCAAACCTTCAAGCTTTGCAATTTGCCCTTCCATTAGTTCGAAGTCTTTCTTACATACACGGATAATTTTATCTTTTATCCCTATCACCACATTATGTTCCCGTTCCCAGTAGTTCATCTCTATGGCAACACGATTTGCAATCTTTTCTATAGCATCTGCAGCAACCTAAGAAACAAGTGTAACTTATAACTAATGTATTCTAAATGTTATTGCATTTTGTTCGGAAAACTAGTTCTGTATACTACTAGTATATCAGTTGTATATTTAGGTACGACTCCGCCAAATACTAGTTGACAGCGTCTGCACTGATCATCATACTGTCCATGACGTCGGTTAAAATAATACAAATAAAGCTCTTTCAAAGGTAAATGATAGTTATTCATACAAAATGGAATTTATAAAAGTTATATTGGTAACAGGTATCGAGGGTCCCTATGTTTGTCACAAGTACTCCAAAATATTAACCACTATTGTCGAAAACAATGTCGCTCAATGAAAACTATGTTATTGGGACAACCTGAAAAAGAGCAACCGGTCCTACAACGGAAATGTGGCGGATTTAAATATGACATTTAGTGACAGAAACCAATCCATATGCTACGCATATTTATCAATAAATACCAACCTTCTTTTTATCATCTTTTGGACAATCGACCGGTCTCCAGTCAAAAAGTCTTTCAGCCGTTTCTCTAGATTGTAATGCATCTTGTACGCTTCTTGCTATCGCTTCAGATTCCTGACTTATATTAGCTTTAAGGAAATTGATGCTATCCTTGGCGTTTTTCTCCAACATCACAATTTGACTTTTGATCTGTGTACAAATATATAATTTAAAGACGTTATAGATAGCACTGACTACATTGCATCTGAAATGTTGTTTTAGAAAAATACTCGTCCGTATTTGTAACAATTTAAGAATAGCAAGTAACTAAAACATGACGTAAACATGCACCAAATTTTAAGATTTCTGTTAATGGTTTGATATGACTAAGCAATAACATTGACGTCATATTATGTATTGAACGCATTGTAAGAACCGTGCTACTAACTATGATGGTCGCAAAATGACTATTAAACACAAGCTGTTGAAACATTTAGGAGATCAATTACACGAATTCATACAATACAAAATATGAGCACGGTTTCCGAAGTTTTCTGTTATAACCGAAACCGCATGGGATGATAGTACGAAACAAACTAACTCCGAAAAGCTGGATTCGTAGTACAAGTCAATTATATTTACGTCTACCTTGAACTTTGACATACCTGGGCGGACTCTTCCTTGACTTTCTCCATGGATTTAGCTGCCATTACTTTTGATACCTTCAGTGTGTAGATAGTTCTCTTGAGAACCGATGATAACCATCTGAAAGTATCGTACGTATGTTATGTCAATGGATGATCATAGATGTATGAGAGGAAATAACTAGAATATGCAATTCGTTTAGACGTTTACATCAGTCATCCGTTCACTTGACATTATTTTAAAAGTTCTTGAATAACTTATGTATCTTTTGGTAAGTAGAATGGATGGATAAGGTATGTTAACTTATAATATGGCATTCTTAATGTCAATGTTACTACCGGTAATATAATTAGTAGTGTGTGCTATATTTTGAGACTTGATGATAACTTCAACGTTTCTCTGGTCCAATTCAGTCTCTGTATAAGGTCAATATGAATATAATATCTTAAGTTGATAAATGTTGTGAATATATCACTGGATTAAAATGAGAAGGTCGCAAGTACGACCTTATAAGACTGATATACACGTATATTTACAATTAACAACCAAATTCGCTTCTTATGGGCCTATGTCATGAAAATCGGAACTTGTCATGTTGACCAAACTGAAGTTAAGACAGCTTGTTTTACCATAAATAAAGAGTAATTTTCGGACAGTTTTTTTCTTGTTTTCTCAAAATGCCGATTTTGTACTTATGACCTTCTCATTCTAAACCCAACGATACCATGTATGTACCTGTAGTGAAAATTGAGTCTTGATTTCAAACTGTCGGGAAGAAGTCGTTCAACAATATCCATCAGTTTGAGGAATTCCTGAGTCTGTGTACCAAAGCTTAGTCCTTTAAGGGCCTGCAGTAGAACACATGGACATTAAACCAAGTGAGTTAGTACTGGACAAGCAGAAAGGTGTGTTTGTTAAGAAACAGTTTATATATGTATATATTGTAGTTCCCAGACAACCCAAAGTCACACAGTTACGGTAACAGTGCCTAGCCACCAACGCAGTTAACAAATGTAAGCTTAGGTTTAGCAAATACTAGAATAAACACAGACGCCTATGATGCATTGGAAGCTCAGATCAGATTGATAACTGTTGTGAACTTCGTTAATGTTGGTTGTGATATAATGTGGATTGTACAAATATGGTCTATAAAATCTTTTCTTTAACTCGTGTAATTCAAAGCGAGAGAAATAGAAATAAAACATATTATTCATATTCCTACCTCATTTATGGACATGAAATGAACCTGAGATCTTCTGAGGTCCGAATAAAACCTGGCTAGTTTTTCTATAGTGTCATGTTTCACTGCTTCCCTGTCCCTTTCTGGTACCATGTCCCATCTGTTACATACAAACATGGTAGAATCTGAATTATACCCCTCCTCTCCAGCTGCGTTGATCACCATACGCATGAAGTTTTGAAGCTGTAAGAGAAATTACCATTTGATTCGGTGTACCTTAACTCAATTTGGTAACTTGTGAAGTATACATCTTGCTGTTTTGTTTATTAATTTTAGTATTGACAATACAATAGGTTTAAAATATTTTAGCATTCGAAAAAGGACACTACTAAGTATTTCGTATAGACTGCATCAATCGCTGGTCTAAGAGCATGACTTTATCAAATTATCAGATGTTTTGTTTTCTTATACCCAGCATGTCATGACAAAGTCAATCGCGATTTTTATCTTAAGAACTAAATATGTCATCATTTTACTGGGTTTCCATTTTATGTGTGATGTCGTCGTAGACCACAAACACGCCACAAAAAATCGACAAATAGACTATACAGCGACATATTAGCTATTTTGCCGACGGAAGACTTTAGATGGATGTCCTAAGGATCGAATATGTAGTAAAGTATTGGCTAGTATTCACTCTGATTATATTCATTAATTTGAAAATGGTCGACACGAATGCCAAAAATATTAAAATAGAATAAAGTATTTGTGAATATTTTGAAAAAAAAGGCTTATACCGAAAGGTTACCAATTTATTTTTCATTAAAACACTAAAGAAATTAAATAAACATACCCTTCCTTTTTGTATACCGCCAGCGTTAGCGCTGTTGATTACATAAATAAAACCATATGATTTAGAAAGGTATCTTTCAGCATATTTTGCCATATTTCCCCCACCTCCAATACCAGGAGTATCAATTATCACCATCCCTTCCTGAAGTAGAAACAAAACTTAATAAAGCAACGTGTATGAAAAACGCAAACCAAAAGGCAACGCAACCCAAAATTCAACGTGTATAAATAACGCAACACAAAATTCAACGTGTATAAATAACGCAACCCAAAAGGCACCATGTATAAATAACGCAATCCAAAAGGCACCATGTATAAATAACGCAACCCAAAAGGCAACTGCATAAATAACGCAACACAAAAGGCAACTGCGTAAATAACGCAACACAAAAGGCAACGTGTAAAGTTTAAACAGGCAACGTGTATAAATAACGTAACCCAAATCGTACGATTAAGAAAGGGGGGAAAATGAACAAAATACAATACATCGAAAATGTAACTGTAAGAGAGTTTCTGGATAAATGTGTGATTTATATTGTTTTTACGATTATTACTGACGTTTTAATGTATTCCAATTGCAACTATCAATGCAAAGCCACGAAAATTATGTGTTATGGTGATGTTATATTTTAAGTTATATTTTAGTTTAAACAATGCATTGACAAATGTCTTCATTGAAAACCTTCTATATTAAGATATTATTAAAACATCTATTAGAAGCTTAATCTACCTCAAGCATAGGAAATGGCCACGTGACTTCAATTCTGTCAAATTCTGAATCACCATCGTCATCACAGCTAGCCACAGCTTTATGAAACTGTCGCAATCCTTGTTCCGTTCGTAAGTCAAACATAATAGGTGGAGTCTTCTTGTTCTTTTTACGATCATCTGTCATCGTAGATCTGTAAATGTTATAAGAGTAGTCTCCCTTTAAACGTCACACTGACGATAAGGACTGATTTGGTTGTTACTGTGCAAAATGTTTACCTATTGGATCATTTCGTTTGTTTGATTTATAGGTTATTTAAAGTTTTCTTTTTGTATACAATAAAAACCCTTTTTGCGGATCACAATTTTATATATATCGATCAATCACCTTTAGTCTAAATATTTCGACCAACTAGTCTTTGTCAAGGGAAAATTATGTCAATATAGTGTACCACATCTCTTGAAAAAGACCGTTCGGTCGAAATCTTGTAATTTATCAACATATTTTAACGTTTTACCATCGAAAAGC
Organism: Spisula subtruncata; assembly: GCA_963678985.1. NCBI lineage: Eukaryota > Metazoa > Mollusca > Bivalvia > Venerida > Mactridae > Spisula > Spisula subtruncata. The sequence continues at coordinate 37,518,768 of OY787670.1, read as the reverse complement.
ATCTCTCATGGCAGCATTCTTATGTATGATCTTTAAAAAAAAAATTAAGTGGAACCACCTGGTTATTTTTGGCTTTTGACAAATCTGTTTGTCCACATGCGAAGGATAAACATACAAATGTCACATGGAAACTTATGTTATGTTACCTGTAATAGCCTACAGCCTCCTTCTTATCTTCCCTATTTGTACGTATCTCACATATTGTAGATGTACAACCTAGTTGACTGGTAGGGAGAAGATCTACACCACCCAATAACAGGTTGATTAGACTACTCTTCCCTGACGCTGTCTCACCTAATATACAATACAGGGCTTGTATTCACAATCAATCTTAAAGGAAAACTTAGACTTTTCTCAAAATCTTATAATGTTCTTCAGCTTATAAGTGTTTCAGCTAAACAAGAAACTCAAGTTTATCAACTTTTTGCTTTGTTTTGAAGCGTTATGTAATTCATCACAACAATCGCCTAGAAAACAAGGGTTGTTCTAAGTTTCTTCCAAAATATGTACAGATAATTGTTTAACTTGAGTAAAACATTTAAGTTTTCCCTCAAGATGCTTTGTGAATACCAGCCCAGAAATATGGAAGCCTGAATACAAGAATCTAACACACCAAAGTATGACAGTATAATATATTTGAACACACTATATGATGCTTTGGAAAAGCGTAACAACTGTGCTGCAGTTTGATACTTCAAAATTCTGACTAGCAAAAACAATTTTATATAAACTCCGACAGGGGAGGGAGCAACAAGTAGAAACAGCTCGAGGTGGTAAGTGGAACAGCTACAATACACCGAAATAGCTTTGAATCAGTTCAGCATATCCGGGCCAAATACCAGCAGACAAGAATCAATCACAATGACGAACAATAATACCAAGGACAACCTTAAACCAAGATTGTTTTAGTTTTTTGTTTAGTTCATATCCTAGTTCAAGGTGAATGTAAAGGTCGAAACAAGTTTTCGTTTCAAAACGTGACCTTAAATAAAATTAGAATTATGTTGTATGAACTGATTTTATATCACTTTATTAAATGTTTGTTATGAAAATATATAATAGACACAAACATATGAACTGACGCAGTGGACCTTATTTCACGCCCGAATAAACTAAACTTTGCATATTTAACACTATGCCTACCTGCTACTAAAATGGTACATTCGCTACGTCGTATTTCAGCCCTCTTGCCATCAAACTCAGACCCGATACCTAGAAAACATTAGTAAAAACATAGAGCAAGGTGTCTTTTTACATGAACCCAGAAACCAGATGTCAGAATTCATATTGATAGTGGTATAAGATGAAACACGTCTACATTTATCTAAATGCAGATATCGATGTGAATTTACTAATCCGAAGAAAACCAACACCCCATTCTTTTAAAAACGATACAGTCTTGAGTAAAAGTCATTATAAATGTACCCATACAAATACATTTATTAGAGGTTATGGTATGCATACCTGGAAAGACCTGATTTAGATCCTTCTGATACTTTGGTGGGAGTTCTGCATAAAGTTTTTGTACAGCGTCATATTTTGTCAACAGTTTTTCTTTGTTCTGTTGGTCACTTTCAATGGCTTTCTTTAATCCTGTTGAAGATTCTCGCTGTAACAATGCATATCTTCTATGTTAGTGGATGGATATTTACAGTATTTTTAACATATGTGCCAGTCTCCAGGAAAACCTGCTACTTTGACAACAATAATAATTTTATTCTTTTTTTCCCTAGTTTTAAAACATACTACTACTAGTACTTATGAAGCAAAATACAGAAGAAGTTTTATACTCTTATCGACAGTTATTGATAGTAGTATGCAATGAATTGAAGCTAAACATGTTTATTAACAAAATGTACTTTTTACAATGAACGTGACTAAAACCATGTTTTATATGGGTGTATAATCATATTGCACCAAGTACCTCATTAACAAAGCGTTACGACATTATTCCTGTTCAAATGGTTGGTCAAGTCTTAACAAAAAGAGGACAATGTATAAAGGATTATACTTAAAAGTTAATTCTGTTCAATCAGCTACAATTATCTATAGGCATTTATACAATTCAGGAAGTAGTGTCATTCACAATAGCTGAGAATACTATTTAAATAACATTGACGTAGAATAATTCAAGCTATTGTTTTTTTTTTATCCCACTTCCTTCAAGCCCATAGAACAAATTATTATCATATTACTGAAATATATACATTAAGCCATTCAAATACAGTAATAAACCTGAAGTCTACTGAATATTTGCAAGCATTTAAGTCACGTATTTCTCTTCCTACATTGCATTTTAACCAACTGGTTATTGGAATGCTAGGGTACATGACATTCAACGATACAACTTATGCAATCTAAAAATGTCGATATAAGTATAATAAACTTGTTTTATTATAACTTTATCGTAAGAATCATTGAGCCATTTAGATATTATCTTTGATCCGTTTAATACACAAACACCCAAAAAGAATTGACGTTGCATCGGGTGACATCAGGAAGAGCAAACTTAAAGTGTAAATGTCTTGAAAATTATATCGGGAAGATGAAGCTCTATATGTATATAAGCAAGGGTTTCTCTACAAAAAAGGTCTGAGGAAATCGGACAGGGAAGGCATCGCTCAACCTAATCAGCCGAGCACAGAAATCAGTATTACTATAACACAACTACACCGAATAATTCCGACACATAAGCTAAAGAAACAATTAAAAGTCCAAGTCCCCGCCGAAAAAATGCGGGATGGCCCAGTTTTAAAAAGAAATTATAGAATAGATACGATTCCATGAGACCGAATGAAACGCAGCCAATACCCGATCAAGTTCCCGAAGGCCCCGCTGCGGACGACCCAGTTTCATAAACACATGCCAAAACGGCGACCAAATGAGGCATAATAACCCCGTGACATAGTTTAAATAAAACACTATGGACAGTGACTTAACGTTAATGCGATCAATGCTTAGACTATAACAAGGAACGACACATTATACCGGTAAACTGAATCACAACTGCTTTCGCAGCCATTCACGATTTTGTATAAGTGTAATTATATTTGCTGCCTCAAGGATATGTCAGAACATTTCAATTTCTTTACTAATGCATTTCTGTGTGTATGACACGCTCTGCAAACATTGGTAATAATATGTCTACATATATTCACCATATTTTTAATTAAATTTCAATAACTCAGCTTATAGGGTCTCTTTTAAGAGTACTATATTCTGATCACCTCCCAAAATAATTATTTTGCACACTTGTCATGCTAGATTTGTAATTAAAATTGATTAGTACAAGTATCTATTAAAATATATACATATATATATAATGCACAATAAACGTTATTTGTATATAGTGCTACCTAGACATTGTTCCATGTGTGTAAATTTGTTTAAATTTAATGCCAAGTGAGAGTATTGTAATCAGATAGAAGATATGTTGACGTGATATCCTGACAGGTCGATCAACACCTCTCTGGTTACCTCGAGCATCCTCAATCCGTCATATGATCACTTACACTGGTGGTGAAATTCTTACTTATCCAGACATAATAGAGATGTGCACACTGAGACCTATATGGACATCTGTAAATTTAAAGCGTTAAAAACCGAGGGATTGTCTCAAATGAATTTTGATGTAATATTAAACAGACGCATTTAACCATGTGTATTGATGGTAAATCAATCCATTGTACTAGTAGTAGTCATACATGACTTTGATTAAACCCCTAGTATATTTAAAAGTTAATCTCAGAATTTTATATCTGTCTACGTGTGCACATATATATAAAGATATGACTAAATGAAATAAATGATTGAAAATATAGTGTAATGGGCAGACAAAAATATAAATGTACAGTGAAATACATGACACAAGTATCTTGCATCGTGTGAATCCTGAAAACACATATGTTAAAACAATAAGTTATAGTAATGGATGGACATTTAATAATTGTTTCATTTTTGAAGTGGAACATGTACTTGTTTTATGAATCGCCCTATGTAATATTCTATAAATGGTTCTCACCTTTTGTAAAGATCTTCCACCTTTCTCCAACTCTGGTATAATCATACGAATTGCATCATCTTTAGATCGGATTCCTTTACCTCTTGCATTGATTTCTAGTAGTTTCAACACCTCCATGGCCGTCCGAATGTCCGGTATCTGTAATATATTGACGGCCATGTATTACATAAAGTAGTGAGATTTTACCCTTACTGAAGACTAATCTAAGTCAATAAAAGCATGTTGGCTTGGCCTTTTGATGTTCTAGCATATTTCATGTTCATGTTTGTGTTGGGCATCGTGGCGCATGCGTGTTTTCTCTTTTTTTGTGTCCATTTACATGACTTTCATACACGAATATGCCTGTTTAGTGCTGCATTCCCTGTTAAATGTTATCTTATATCTTGATATGACTTGTTATTTGTAGTTTTTCATTTGTGTGTCTTCCTTTTTTCATTCCCTGTCTTTATTTCGTAGTGTGTGTAATAGTGATAATAATGAGTACTATTTCTTCATCATGTGACCCAACATCAGCATCACCCCCATTTGTCTTGATATGTTCAACGTACACATTGAAAATGTATTTAGAGCCAATCTTACAACTATAAGTGTTTCTTTGTGATGTTTTAAGGGACAATCATTTGCGTAAAAGAAACCTCTTCGATAAGGTTTTTTTTTAGTTTAAATCGTTTATAAATATTAGAAGTTGACATATTTCACACATAGTTTACAGTACTTATTCCTCTGGCCAGGCAAGCAAAACGGTACGCTATGGAAAGTTGTATTAGTTAAATCTATTCGAGTGCAACGTCCACAGCGAAGTATTTTAGCGAGTAATTTAGGTAATTACGAGAATGTCATAGAAAATAAACCAAATGACTCAAGATGGCTGAATCGACCCGGCATTGAGCTTACGTTCTAATTTATTCTATGCCGCGTAAACAATCAAAGTCATGTACGAATTGACTTTGTGTTTCAGTGACGCTTTGTACAGACATTAGATGGTTTCATCTTTTGCAACGTCTAAGCATTTGGTACAACTCGACCCCACTCTAGTGAGGGTCACGTCATTTGAAATTCCAAAAACAACAGTATGTGTATGAAACTTTCGTTGTATTTAAATACCAACACTGTAACACTGTACAATTCTGAAGTACACATTATTATCGTTCTAGTGAACGACTCTGACAAAATCTAGTGGCTATGATGACAACACGATAAAATTTTATTTTGCCAAAATATCAATCACAAAACTTGTTTTAGAATATCAGACAAAGCATGAGGAAGTGAAATAAATAAACGTGTATTTTACGCATCCCTTTTCGGATGAATAACTGTAAAATACTAGATAATCGGTTACTTATAATCTGCATCGATGAATTAACTAATGATAGTGTTTTTGTTAAGTTAAATAGAAGTTAAACACATGTTTTGTATGTTCGCATTATAACTATTTTATACAAATCACAAGGTTCACACAGGAACGATATATCTATAATCTATAGTAACAGATAATTGTGTAAGAACACTGTTTAGCTAGTTAATGATCATTTTAAAAATGGCCACATCATTTAATTAAGTAGTGCACCAACTGTCGTGGTTAATCATAACGGTGATGAAGCAATCTCATTAAAATCAAATCCATACATTTGCTCCATTCCTGTTCGCTGTAAGTTAGATCTGAAAATACTACATAAGAGGTAATGTTCTCTAGTCAACTACACTCTCTATGTATAAAGTTTAGACATCTCTCTGAATGTAAACTACAGCAGAGATTATCTGCACTTTCAGATTTGTGAAAGTAGCGATTTGATTGAGTGACGTAAAGTTAGCATCGACATGACCCCATATGGAGTGTCATCAGATCCTATATCAGTGTTAAGTAGTGGAGATAATATGGGTCTGGTTGAAATGAGATTGGTGTTGATACGGATGTGACATGTGAACAGTAAAGGTCATATGAATGTCCTGTCTAGAGTGCCATTCTGAATTTGTGTATAACACTGAACACATGTATAACAATCAAAATAACAACTGTATGACATATACACCTGTATAAGGTTATGTCGCTTTTTATCTTTAAATCAAACATACCAAACGTAGATTGGAACTAGCCCATCATTAACATAATTATAAGTGTAAACAAACATGCGGTATAGGGTCAAGTCAATATAGTTTATAGGTTCAAATAAACATATTCATAACCTATAAATAAATGTAAGTGCAATCGAAACAGTAAATGGTGCTGCTGTGATAATTAGAGGAAGACGTCTTATCAAAGTTACAATTCGTTATCAGAATCAGACTAGGGCTGTCGTCTACTGAATGATCCGATGTAAACTAATAAGAATGAATGAAACAGTGAAGGCAACATCCATTCAACAGAAACGTCAGAGCACGAACGATTGGACGGCTACAGAAACAGTCCATGTCACTTAGACAGCCTGCTGCTTCAGTCAGATAACGAAATACAGTTCATGGCCAAGCAGACAAGAACGAATACAAAATGACAAACATACATAATAAGGTCTACTCAAAGGGCAACACTAACCCATATAATTGCACATAAACTACTGAATGGCCTATCGGAAGTCATAGCAACTTCAGAGCGATATATTGAAGATCATTGCATGCCATTCTGAAAGGCTTTAGGCAAGGCAAACATGTAGTGTTCACGTAAAGCATTATTGCATTGAGTTAATGCAAAACAAGCACCGTGTGCAAACAACGAACCATATTAGTTTGACAGTACTGAGCATACCAATAATGGCTAGTAAATGAACACAACTTGTGGTTGATTCGATTTACAATGTATCTGTAATGACTGATGCGATGGAATGCATCAACGAAAACGTGTCAACGTATATATAGCTGATGAGTAAAGGCTTTATGTACAGTGTACTACTTCTATCGTACTTAAATGGTCGATGTACCCTACAATGATCCATACAATTATATCTTTCAGTAATAAACTATTAAACTGATATTTAAACCCAGATAACACACGTATTGCATATAATTACGTGGATATAGATCATTAAGAAATACACATCGACCAAAACCAACTCATAGTTGAATATTGCATAACATACATATTAAAATCGAAACACGTTGTTTCGATAATTGTCTATTCAAATACCCTGTTTCATCCGAACAATCTCTGATCCTAATCGCTTTACTTTATATAACAACCCTGCCTCATATAAAATGTATTATTGTGAATTTCGAAAATTCGTGAATTCGATTAATCGTGGATCGAATGAGAACGGAATTTCGAAAATTCGTGAATTCGATTAATCGTGGATCGAATGAGAACGAAAAATACTTCGCTCCACATGCACACAAATCTTATGCAAAACAATTCGGGAACCATGGCTATAACACGGTCTAGCGAGCAAAGTCATTCTAGAACGAGGAAGTTACATCTAAATTATACAAGTACGTATTTAGCAAATTAACATAAGAATCATCACCTACCTGTAATGCATTCTCCTTAGATGCTATGTAGTAATGCACGTCCCTGTCGCCCATTGTCTCCTCACGTCTTCGACCGCGGTTTGTAAGTTTTTTCCTATTTTACTGCTGAAATATGATATCAATTGCCACATACAGTCTTGTTAATTTGGTAAAAGTCGACAGTTTACGCGGTGGTTGAATTGGTAACTACAATATTAGACACGTTGAGTGTTTTGTGAGCCTGTCATACATTATAAGTTTAAGCTTTATGAAGCGTATCCACTTCTTACTCGGGTAGGCAAAATGTAAACATACCCACAATTGCGTTTATGATTATAAACGATCGGTACTTCCCTAATATACCATTAAATCGGTAAGATTTTCAGCAGAATTTCAGCTTTATATAGTGTACTGCAGTTAGTTTACTTAAATTCAACGTTTTTGAAAAGGAAAAAAACTGCTAACCATTTGAATCCGCCATGCACACAAAAACGTTGTATATAATTTGAATAGAAATGAATAGAGTTAAAGATCATATTTCTTCAAAATAGCTAAATTAAATACATAACTTGAAAATGAATACTTTAAGGACGAAATTGCGAAAATTAATGTTTCAAGTCTGAACATAAACCTATAACATTGTATGCTGCTTTATAAACGGGTACTCTTACTCAAAGAATATCCGTGATAACAAACTAATTTTGTCTAAGTGTTTTAAAACTACATATTTATTTTTAAAGGGTTTAGATCTCAAAAAAGAAGCAAAAACAAATGTTAATGCAAAAACGCTTGACGTTTTCTTAAACATCATTATGTGCACCAAACAGTGTGTTTACGTAGCCTAAATCATTCAGCGGTGCAGGTTTACAATGAAACGTATTTAGTGTAATATTTTCTATTGTATTGTTATAAAAGGATCATTTTATAGTTTACCCTCTACGACTGTAGACAATTGAGATAATGAAAACAATTAGAATATGAAAACAATCACCAAAAATAGCCAATCAATCAAACAGTCCCAGCCAATAATCGATCTGTACTATACGTCACTTCAAATTTCATAATTTTATTTAGTTTACAATGCTATAAAAGGCTGTGACAATGTGGCATTTCCTATAGATGATCAGTGTATGACTGTTTGTATAAACTACTGAACTAAATAAACAAAACTGAATGCAAAATTAAATGTTTATATAGCTTTGAGAATTATCCGTTTATTAAATAAACGCATTAAGAATTAATCAAGAATTTATGTAATCATACAAAAAGGAAGTTGATAAAGAAATAGGATTAGCACAATTAGAAGAATAAACGGTGGAAAGTGAAAGTGGAATTTTAGGTAAGTACAATGACTGAACTTCCAAGTAAAACAACTTTAGGTGCGATTCTGGTTTATGTCAGAAGTTCAATAAGATAGGTCAATATTGTTACGATTAGCCAATGAAATGATAGTAGGAAGTGGGATAATACCATGAAAACTTTTAAATCCGACTTCTAAACTAACTTATATTCATACAGAATATACAAATGTTTTTATCAAGACCAAAGTACATGCTTTAAGTATAACTACTAAGCACGTGTACGTACAATAAGAAACACGTGTTTGCGCAAAAATAAGGTGATTAATTTAAAGGTACTAGTATTAGTAAGACAAATGTGTATAAAAAATTTCAAAACTATTTTAAAGGTCTTCGATCTTATTTATCAGAAGAATGCAATACTAGTAATTACATCAATCACAAATTTCGAAATTTGTTTATATCACATCGCAGACATGTTTCAAGGAATTTCTATATCTGTGTGATGCATATACTTTGAGTAAACTATCGATATCGTATAATTTGATGCCTTAATACTTTGAGTTGAATAATGAGTATATTAATATATCCTTATCTTTGACCATAGTGTGGACGGCATCATGGACGCTCATCAGGATGAGTTCCCAACACTGGCTGAGATCGACGAAATGGAAGAGATGATGGATGCGATTGATCTATGCACACAACATGATGTTGAACCTGCTGAAGATGGCCTGGAAGAAATCAAGGACAGGTTGAGAATGGAATATCGTAGAAGACAAGGTGTCAGACCAAAAGCCGAGGTAAGATCTGTTTTATATATCAGGCCTAAGTATCATATTCGCAATATATCGACCTGTCCGAATATAATTTTTGAGAAATTAGACAACTCTAGACGAAATTAACAACAGTGATGAATTGAATATCGCATTTCATTAAAAAGTTTTCCCAATCCCCTAGTACTTTAAGGTAAACTTTTCAAGGGGATATCATTTGGCGATGTTTTTCATCAGCGAAATCTCCACTGCAAATTATATATGCAATGATTTACATTCTCGCTATGAACATTATGGTACAGAATAATTTATGCAGATTTTATGTTCATTCACAATTCTATGAAAATAGTTATATCAATTTTAATTTAACCTCTATATAAACGCATTCTTGAACAACATGGAGCGTTTATTACATCATTTGAATATGATTATCTGCTATCGTTACTTATATAATAATCTCATATTAATTCTGACCTGGAAATTCAAACCGTGCAGATAAACTTCACTATAATATTATTTTGTAAAGTAATCACGCTAAAGTTGGTAACATGAAAATATAAGACATTTGATGTTGTCTGAACAAAGATATATAATTATGTTTTAGAATTTGGGCTCGATTTCTACTTTTATCAATTTTTGTCATTGTGTCAGTTTCTCTTCAACGACTGTCCTTGCACGATATCTGCCTTTATTGCAGCGTCCAGCATCAGACTGCTTCGTTCATTTCAAAATATGTTTATTTTTTCTGTTAGGTAATGCTTTGTTGGTTGTCCTTGTGATGTGTTGACGTGTTCGTGATTATTTATCGCCTACTGGACGTTATTGTAGTTGCATTTAAATGGCTAAGGCGACATGCTATATTTATTTAGTATCAAACTTTGTCTTATGTCGATTTATAGTTAGTTTGATGTTTGTCCTTCCTATAAAATAATCTGTGATTTTACGGGTTTTTTTTGCTACTTGGTGCAAATGTTTCACTGCGCTCCCGAGTTATCTACGAGCTCGTAAATATATTTTCAAGTCGGGCGTATCTCACACAAGACCCGTACGGACACAACACACGCATCGTACGATGTCCGTACGGGTCAGGGTATTCTAAATATCGCACACGAAACGAAATTCCGTTAAATTCCACCCGTTAGAACAAATGAAAACTTACAGATTGCTACCCCAAAGTGTATGATACAACTGTTTCATACCATGCATAAATCACTAAAATGACATACTCACTTTAATGATTGTGGCATGATTTCTTCTATAACCGGAATGAAGAGGTGTCCGGTATAAGGGATATGGTGCCCAATTTGAATATAATAAAGCAGTTTGGAGTGAGGTAGGTTTTGCAAGTGGTCGACCTTGAGGGAGCGATTTGGAAAGGAGCAGTTGAGAAAATGGACCGGTTTGGAGAATAATCGATTTTGAGATGGACTGGCCTAGAGAGGGGTCTGGCATTCGGTTTGATTTCGAGTGATATTTGTTTGGATAAGAATTAAATTTGAAGACTAAAGGGGTTCAGTTTTTAGTAAAAATACCGAAAGGGTAACGAAACAAGTGGAAACTTAAAACACACTTAAAACGAACTTATATTAATATAACATGAACACGGCACTTGCAGCTGATTAGTTAATACAAACAACCTTCACATGTATTAAACATATGCCACGTTGTTATGACATGCTGTCTGTTGAATTTGATTAAATGTAATATATTATTCATGAAATCGATCTTGCTAACCAAAGGTAGTCACGGTAGAACCGTTTTAAACAAACTTTCAAAAAAATATCCAGCGTTTAAGTTAAATAAATCTATAGAGTGTTAAATACACCTTTTCAAAACGCGAACAAAAGGCTGTGGTATATCACGGAGACTTCCTGGTTAACAGACCAATCAGAAACGACTGGGGAATTTTTACATGGAGGGTGTGCTATTGAATTACATGAATCTGAAATTTGAATACCGTTCTTTTGCATAAAATTGATATAATGTATAGTCATGCTATGCAATTTGCAAGTAAATGCCGCACATGAATGATACTGTCTGGATCACGGGTGAAATTTGAGTTGTTGTTATAGCTGTAGGCTACATTCCACACCCTGCTTACCCTATCGTAATAGAGTTTGTCAATGTGTATGAAACTGCTGGCTCATGTCGTACCGCGATTGACTATCATTTGGAAGGTCTGGCTTCGAGTAATGTCATTCTCTACCGTGACCTTGAGCCAATGTCATCTTCTTCATGCGATTCGTGCACATAAACTGTTAGGTTCCCGCAGGTGGTCTAATTTGTCCTTGCAATTAGTAAGAGTAACCAACATTAGTAGCTCATTAATTTGACGTCCTTAAAGTTATGTCACGCTGAAATAAATTTTTAGATATGCATAGCGAAACAGTTGCCCAGTGCTGTCGACTACCAATGGGGTTCGAATCTCAACCGGGCCTTTCAAAATTACAAAAAAAGATTTTGCAAGTGTTTCCTACCTAACTAGAGATAGCAAAATCCTCACCCTGTTGATGGTGGCCGGAAATTGGAAGAAGAAGAGATGGGCCAGATGGAAACCCAGAGATAGTCCCATGTGTATCGGTGCTATGTAGGCGGTGGTCATTGACAATGAGGTAGGGATAAAACCAAATGATCCCGCACTACGAATTTCTCTGCTGAACGTACAAATGTAAATCCAAAATGTAATTCTTTATTATATGTATTGCATTAAATCATTAACCAGTTTTATAAAGTGATGACAGACATGCAAAAGAATGACATGAGCTCAATCAAATAATACATAAAGTTACTGTTTGTCAATCTGAAACAAAACCCTTGCTAACGTGTGACGTTAATTTTTTTACAACTTCAACGTTACTTGTATGGCATGCTTCTAGCATAGCATTGCGGCGTCTTTTTAAGCTTTTAAGTAAATAATGATATGATACAACCCACTAAGCACAATCAAATATATAATTTTTCCACTGGAATCAGGAAGTACTTGAGGTAAATGTTGGCGATGTCACGGTTATGAAACGAAAATGAAAGCATCCAGTTTCCGCTGAGTCTCTATTTATTCACATGGCGTAATGCATATTTGTTACGGTTTATTTTAAGGAAAAATGTCCTAGATTGAAACTTGCCATTTTTCCATCTACCAAACTTAACGCTTAACACTTAGCGGTTAGACCGTAAGTTAACAGTGAGCATAGCATGAATAATAAGTTAACATTGACCATGGAAAAGAGATTTAGGGGGAAAATATACTGAATGTAACGTATACATCTATAAATTGGTTTAAACATTTACTTTTTATGATATAATTGGACACAATTAAATCCTAAAATATAGAGTGAGATTAGCGCTGCGTGTACTGTGAAGTAATGCGTGGAGGTATTATTAAAAACGTAAAGTTTAGAATCATTTACGACAGTTGCTGGTTAAAATGTATGTTAAACTGATCGGGAGCGCATGATTGGTTTCTATTCACACGCAATAAACTATATACTTTAATTTTATTAAATAATAGTGTACATTATTCTGTAAGGATGGCGGGGAGAAGGAAGTCTCTAAGAGCTAAATACATCGATCAGCTAGACGATGTGGTTGATGCACTCGATCTTTGTGAAACTTACGATGTTAATAATGAAGGACTAGAAACACTTGAGGACATTAAAGAACGGTTAAAATTACAATATAATTTAATGAAATATGGAAACTTTCAGAGGAAGGTTAGTAGTTTAGTTAAATTAAATAGTTTAAACATTGAATTAAATTTCAGTTTTTTATCTTTATGAAAGCGATAAACCTATTCATTCGATTATTATGATAATATGAAATATCCATTACTTAATCAGCTAGACATGCTTTAATTCGATCGATCACGATTAATATTCCTGATTGAATCTTAAAAGATAAGTAACCATTTTTGTAAATCTGTGGGTGGTACTTCTCCGTTTTTAGGGTTTGCTTTTTAATTTATTTGAGTAATGCTTTGATACTATATTATATAGATTTGTAATAGTGATTGAATTTCTTGTCAGTTTTACTCTAAACGTTTTTTTTAAAATGTTTAATGTTTTGATTTAACATTTAATAGCATCTTGTTTAACACGTGTTATCATCTATTTGGTCTTATTACCTATTTACCAAATGTTAAGCCAATTTGTGTGTGAAAATGGACTTGGTACAGAGATAGTGCATGCTGAAATATAAAGATATTGCACCAGTCAATTGAAACCACAGCCCACAACCCCGAATATGGGATATTTAATCTTGCTTTCAAACCCCGGGTACAATCCATACCATGCAGAAGGTAGCTACCCGCAAATTTCCCTATTGTCCTGGGGATATCTGAATAGTAAAACCCGGGCACTTCCTCCGCTATCCCACACCCTTCCTTGGTTGTTGGCCCGTGGTTTCAATTGACTGGTGCATCACACATACACCACGTGATGTAAGGTCATGTGCTCAAAAAAAGAAAGTCTTGGTATTCTGTACTTGCAAAGAAAATAAAAGTCGTGACAAATACTTTCTTTAGCAGAAACAAAACTGAGCTGAAGCCTGATCCTGAAAACTGATTCGTTGCAAACATGAGGTCAGATGTCTGCCTCAAAATGCGTCCATTGGTAGAAAAAATGTTCTTACTTTCTGACTTAATTCGAACGTCATCCTTATATCATGTCCAATGATTTACACTACATAATAAACATGTTAATGAACGCATGCAAGGTATCGCTTTGTTGTACATTCAAAACGTTGCAGCATGAGTTTTTTCATTGCTTATGATCTACCTTTGATCGCATCTGTCTCTAAAATTTCTCGTTGCTCATTCCACTTGACATTTCTGCCAGAACACCAAAGAGGGTTGCAAAAGATGAAAATGAAGCTCTATAATAAGATAAAGATCATCCGCACTCCTACCTGTATTAACACTATTATTGTTTCATCTTATTGTTCAAAGTCTGTTGTCTTTGGTCAATTGTTCATGTCGATGGTTGTTATGGTCGGATATAGTTTATAAAAGAAACTATTATGTTTTAAATATACATAAAATGTGAATTACACGAATATGCCCATGCCAAACACACTGACCGCATACAATGTCTATAAAAAGGATGAGTCTTCTCACTTTGCAAACCACCGCAAAAACTTTCAAGGACAAATGAGCGATTCCATAATGTAAATACTACATGCATTACACAAACCGCACTGGTTGTGATCAGATTATACTGATTGCCTTATGGGGGTAAATAAAACAAAAATGAAAGCCTCATCATATTACCAGCACGACCTTGACCTAGGTTCCTAGTGCGCAATTATACCCTTTTTAGACAGAATGATATGCAAGTATTTCAAAATACAAATCTTAGAACAATGTAGATCTACGGCTAAATCAAAATCAACATTTGTGTAAAGGCCGTTGTTATTTGTGTTTAAAGGTCAAAAGCTTGGACAGATATATCAAATAAAGTATTATTTGGCCTGTGTGTGGGGACTTAAAGCTGAGTCTGGATGAAGCACTATGTACAGTAATAAGGAACAATACGTGACACTCATTTGTTGAAAATCGGATTGAAACCGTTTGTACTTGTACATAGACCACAACCTGCAATTTTGTCAATTTGACATTGATGTTGGCGTGCATATTTCCACAATAACATACAAAATGCATTTCCATGAAAACGTCCACAAACACACAAAGCTGAACAATCACCAGCGTCTCCCAACCCTTTATGGCCTGTTCTAAAATAGCACCATTTCCTCATTAGAGGCAAAATTTATTTCCTCTTAATGTTCTTGATGTCGCACATGCCGAGTCAACGACCTTTGGCAACGATGCATGTTTTTCTTGGTTTTACAGCGGAGGAACATGTTTCGAAATATTTTGTCTGATAGTTCCTAAGGACATTACCGTCTTTGTAACCATTCACATTTGTGCTTCTGGATTCATCATATATCATGCAACCAATGAAACTAACTAGTGTAGGTATCGACAATGTTGGGCAATTTTCAATCTTGAAATTACACTCTTAAAACCATTATTTCGACAGTTATTACTAATTGTCTCCTTAAAATGCCAATTTACACTTTTATGGTAAAAGACAAAAACCACACCATCTACTAAATTGTTGTGTTTAGCTTTAACCAAATTGAATAAAAATTATATAGTAATCATATGTTTTGCCAAAAACATTTTTACGCGTGTTGAATAGAACTGTATCGATTGTTTTAAGCCATGCAGCAGGGCACAATCGGCGTTCATTTTTTGTTCCAATTTGAGTTGAACTCTTCTCGTATTAAAGTGCAGCAGTACAAGTAATTTAGACTTCTTTAACTACCCGTGTCTAATGTGAATCTGAAAATAATAGGCTTCACATGTTTCCGTCTAAAATTTTGACACATATTTAAAACAATTACAGTATATTATTTGAGAACTTTTGTTAAATAAGTATTAATAATATTAGATATAAAGCGATTACGAAGCAAAATGATAAGTTTGGAACAACCGCCATACCGTACATAAACGACTTTTTAATGATACAACATTTTATGAATTTCTGTGAGGGCATAGTACAACACTGGAATCCGAACACACGAGTACATGAAGTGTGAACTTTATCCATCCTATTGTCTTGCAGAATGACAATGGTTCATATTAGGTCCTGTACATGAACAGCATGGTGCTGGAATTGTATTTTATGGCTGGTGTTCCTCTTCCTTCATCGCAAAACGCACAACATACATGAATCTGACAAAGAAACCTTTTTGTTTTATTTTGGGTTGTTTTTATGTTATTTTTGACGTTTCTTTTCTTAGAAATGCAATGTTTGACTACGGATTATGAAATAGGCTGCGAGAGTGTCGTGGGTCGACTTTGTTCTTTTTTACCAAACTGTTTATGTACTGCAGCGCTGAGGATACCAATCGCGTTTTATTGTCTATGTAACAATAAATTACGTCAGAGGTTCTGATTGTTGCAAAATAGATGGATGTAACTTGTTTCCTAACCGTTAGATGAATATCATTTACACTTAATTACTATCTTACTTAAACATCAGCTATTAACAAAGGCATACGTTCAATAAACATTTTAAGTTTCAATTATGTCTCTTATGTTTGCTACACATGGTGAATTTAGGAATCAAATTACAACCAATGTGACTAAAATATTCGTCTTGACTTTAAAAACCGGTTTCATATCACGTATTTCAACATAAATTAGCAATTACGTACTCGGACGAGACAAATGATATGTTGCATCTAGCATGTCTTTTCGCATTGAGCGCGATGTATTGAAAATGTCAGTGAACATTAATTTCATATGCAAGTGTATAAAGAATAATTAATAATTAATACAAAATGTATCGTACTTCAGAGCAAAGTTGGGTTATTCATGATCAATACTTTCATTTACTCACTATGCACGAGCAAGATATGCGTATAACATAATCAAATTACTACGTTCATAAAATGAACCTTAGTCACCACGTGCAAGTGTAATTGTAAGATCCCCATAGGTTTGGCGTGAATGTATCTATAACTATGTTATTCGGCCAAATTATAGAGGAACCTTGTTTGGTCACAAAGGGTTGCAGTTTGGTCGTTGGAGGGCATTTAGTCGCTGAATAACGCAGTGTTAGGTAGTTTTCAGGATTTGTAACTGGGTCAGGTCATAGTAATGACTCGTTTTGTTACTTGAGGTTACCGTATTGTTATGCTTTGTCGCTGGATATAGCAGTTTTTTGGCATTCCATTAGGGGTCATCCGGGAAAATAACTGGGTAAATTCACACCAACGCCTCGTTTGGTCACTTGGTGCCACAGTTTTTAAATATCTTTATGAAACTACGTTATTCAGTTTCTTCAGCTTGAACATTTTTATTGTCGTTATGTTTGGATATTGCGTCGTTTATTTGTGTATATGATGCTGCTGAGGTTTTTCTGTGCTCCGCTGATTGAGGGCTGCATTCAATGTCTGCTTTCCTCATTCCTCATATCTTGTTGCTCATTTAATTCACGTGTCATTACAATATCATACCACTTGTACGAGTAGCATTCAATATTAATATGAATAATTTCGATGATATGATTTGTGTTTTGGGACACACAACTTCAAAACCGATTTTAGAAAACTGATTCTAAATATTTCCAAGGGTGTACAACATCTTAAGTCTCGTCTTTTGGGGACTACAGATTACGTGTTGAATATGTATGTTTTAGATCGAAAGTGCTATGTTCCGAACAAGTGAAGAGGATGATAGAAAGAGAGAACGTCTTATACACATGTATAAAGAACTAATATCTATACTGGATACCAAGGATGAATCTAAGAGGGCAGAATTCGTCACCGACCTCTTACAGAAGGATAACACATCGGACGATATACTTGACGACTGTTACACTAAGATTGATCATATGAAACAGAAAGAGTGTACAATCCTTATTGCAGGTACGATATTGCCCTAAGAAAGAGTGCATGATCCTTAATACAGGTAAGATATTGCTCAAAGAAAGAGTACATGATCCATATTGCAGGTAAGATATTGCCCAAAGAAAGAGTGCATGATCCTTATTGCAGGTAAGATATTGCCCAAAGAAAGAGTGCATGATCCTTATTGCAGGTAAGATATTGCCCAAAGAAAGAGTGCATGATCCTTATTGCAGGTAAGATATTGCTCAAAGAAAGAGTACATGATCCGTATTGCAGGTAAGATATTGCTCAAAGAAAGAGTGCAAGATCCTTATTGCAGGTAAGATATTACTCAAAGAAAGAGTGCAGGATCCTTATTGCAGGTAAGATATTGCTCAAAGAATGAGTGCATGATCCTTAATGCAGGCAAGATATTGCAGAAAGAAAGAGTGCATGACCCAAATTGCAGGTATGATATTACTAATAAATATTTTACCGACGATATTGCTAAATGCACAGTGTAATTAGTTTGCTCTAACTAAGGTTAACTTAAATGCAGTACAGTATTGTGGAACACTGAACACTTTTGTTAGTACGATTCATATCTAAAAGAATTTTACCTCCTCTAGAAGATTGAAACAAAGGCTGCAGACAACTTAAATGGGGTTGTAGTAAGTGTGTCTAAAATGTTTTATAGGTTTTTGCAGGCAGGTATTTATCCTATATACTCGTCAACCTACTTCGATTTAAGGTATATTCGAATTTAAATGATTGTTTGAAATTCCGTAGCGACAGGATAGAGAAACAAAATATCAGAGACCCCTCTGTACATACGCATGTCTTAGCTAAGATTCGACTTTTTCATATACTAGTTTGAGGAAAGTAAGACAGATAGACAGCTAGTTCCATCAAGCTCAGTTTATGGGCCCACTTAGTATCCTCTAAATAATCTTCGGAAAATCTGATCTTAGCTTAGATGTGACAAGAAAACGGGTCTCAATCACACGGTCATGCCCTAACTACGAATTGAATACCTGATAGTTATTGCCATATAGAAAACACTTTATTGGTGCTGAGCTAGAATGTCAAATGTAAGATTTCGGAAACATTTTAAAATATGTTTTTGTTAATATAATTTCAAGTTCAAACTATGACATACCATTTACTACGCGTCTACCTTTCGCAATAAAAAAATGCTGTTCCTCTTGACCTGTTACATTACCTTTCCGTACCCAATCTTTCACACACATGTCCTATATTTCAGGAGAGACATCAGCAGGAAAGTCTTCATTTCTGAATTTATTGTTTGGATATGATATTCTCCCGACACATACAGTTAGTTGTACATCAACCATCACTACTTTACGATATGGAGCTAAAAGTCACGCAAGAATTATATTCGGAAGTGCAGAGACAGAAACCAAAGTTATAGATTCGCTTGATGAATCTGGAAGAAAAGAGTTAAATGATATTGTTTTTATGAAAGGAGATGAACGAACGGAAGGTCACGATATTAAAGAAGTTCAAGTATTTTTACCCTTGGAGCTTCTCAAGGTATGTACAATTGAAATATATCATATAGATGTATCATTCAAACCTTCAGAACATACACCTACACAAACCTATCCGGTAACATCATGCCGAGGTCGAGTTTGATCATTCATTGTAATGTCATAATTGATATGAGTTATAGTTGCCAAGTGAAGTGCATAACATTTTGAAAACAGTAATTATTAATAATGTCAAATTTTTCGAATAAAGGGTCAACAGAGATTGTATTTCATTTTTTGACATTGCCCTCGTGTTATAACAGCCAGTAATGACTTCAAATAAACCGAAGAGTTAATAACTTCATAATTATCAATCCTGAAGCCATATGGTTAAGACAGTGGTCTTCGAAGAAGGAGTAGTCGTTTAGTTGGGTTTCAACTGGCCTAAATGGTTGTATAATGTCGATCTGCCTAATGCCATATATTAAGATATGAACAGTCAGGCACGTGATAGTCCTAATAAGCTGGTCTAGTAACAGTGTTGACATTATCCTCGAGTACTTTATACACGCCTAACCTGACTTAAAGTTCATTGTTGCTTAATTCATTTATCTTATTGCAAACCAATCCATACATGTATGTTAATTGGGTTTAGTGCCCCCCACACTTATTGATATTTTCTGATTCAATTTAGTTGTAATAACTTAAAATGATATATGGTAATAAACTGAGAATCATGCAAGCACTCTCACCACACTCGTGGTATTATGTATATTCTGTGATAATTATTATATGCCATTTTACATGTTTCCTATACTGCCATAGTTTTGCTAATTTGACACGAGCCTGGCCTTTTTGCTTAGCATAATTTAACAGTCGATATATCACCTACGATACAATATGTTTTCATAATCGGAGAGCATCACGAAGATGTAATAAAACACACAAATGTAAAATACCGATATCGCACGATGTGCTTTGGGAAATTGATTTATTCAAAGCAAGAACCTTGTAATATATTCTTGCATAAAGGTCAGGTTCAGGTCGAAATAGCCAAGCTCTATCTATCCTGAATAAATATTATTATCAATATTGATTATTATACGCCATCAATCCTAATAAGAGGAAACACTTGAATTATCTAAGTCCTCAAACCAGCTTTCTGCCAGTTGTGATATGACAGTCATTCGAAATCACCAAATTTGTTTCAAGTTGGGTCAGTCAAATAGGCAAATTCAAAATCACCTTATCTTACCTTTAAGTTATAGTGTTGACATGGGTGTAACATAGCACACTACTGTGAAAACTTAGGCGATTGAATACAAAAAAGAATTCGATTAACACCTGTATTCTTCGAATTCATTTGTAGTCCAGCAATAATGTCTCCAAAAATCGAGTAATCATTAATTTTTGGAGAAAGTTACCAAACTTGGTATATACAATGGGAAAACATTTTTTATGAGACCCATCTCGTATCTGCCATTATGGTTGCCATGGCAACCATTTTTAAAGATGACCGCCAATCACGAAAATAGGTATATATCTTATATAACGCATGATAACAACGTTATTATGAGCAAAAGTTTCGTTTTGCTAGTGTATACTCTTAATCTTAAATTTATTAAGTTAATTAAGAGTTATGGTACACATTGCCGATTAAAAATCCCAACTTTCTGTGTGTGGTTGGTGCGCTTGCAGAATTCTCAGTAAAAACGATATGTATAACATTTATTACAAAATAAATTGAATTATATGCAAAAAATACTAATTAATACGCACGATAAGTGATCGATTTATGCTCTAAGTAAAGCGAGGCGTGAAAGTCTTGCAACACTCAACTCAACCAGTCGAGCACAGAAATCAGCAACACCACACCACAACCACACCGACGCGTAAGCCAGAAATGATTTAACGTCCAAGTCCCCGCCTTGTACCATGTTTTATTTCCTATACTAAAGTAAATATTTCTGATTTCAGAGTGGACTTGTGTTAGCAGATACACCTGGTATTGGAGAAAATGAATTCTTAGAAGATTATTTGATGGAATTTATAAAGAACAATGAGATACTGGGATTCATATACTTGATATTCTCCGATGCTGCTGGTGGTGTGAAAGAGGATAGGGTGAGTTTAAATATCCGCACACAGCAATCAAAACGACAGGAAACCCTAGAACAAATTAAACAAACGATTCACAATGTGCATCACCTTTATTGCGTAAACCAACTTCATAAACATTTATTTTTAATAGTATTATAATATATGTTAAATAATATATTTTTAATCAGAAAGGGTTACATTTTTATTATTAGTTAGTTATTTAAATTTATGAACAACACATAATAATTCGAAAGGTTCCTGAAATATATAATTGAGTAAAATGGATTTGACCATTTGTCTCTCTGTCTGTTAGAAATGCTGTGATTTGATGTGGTATTTATGTGGTTTAAAGCTAGATCTATAGTTTAACTGTTGATAAGGTTTTACTTTTACAACCGTCGTAATAATGTTCTTTAAAAGTACATACCAATTTATAATTTTCAGTTATTACTTCTTCTGAAACTCATCATAGAACAACAGAACAACAGCACCAGTGGAATCCCATTCGATCCAAAATGTGCCATGTTTGTGGCAAATCGATTTGATGCCATTCCATGTGAAAGCCGCGATAAGGTAAAAGCACACATTTTGAAACAACTTGGAAAGTTCTGGCCAAAGTTTGAAGATTCAATGGCTGTGTTCTTTTCAACAAAGAAAGCACAAAGTGACATAGATGCAAATCCAGAATACGTAAATGACGAGTACAAAGCCGTGTTAGAAGCACTTAGCTCCTTGTTTTCTACAGCAATAGACAGACGGATCCGATCGTCATACAAGTATGTCTTTTATAATTATACTTAAAATTTCCATACATATACTAGAATACGTAAATGTGAAATAATCACATATTTCTCTGCTTGGCAGTACCTATCATGCGAAAATTAACATACATTGTTTTGGTGCTCATAATTCGTAAAATATAAAGAAAATGTTAATATAATAAATTGGCCAATTTTGTAACTAATCATTGATTTATAAGTACATAGAGTAAATAGTAATTTCTTTTAAAAAGTCAGACATTTAATTGTCCTTTTAATAAAGGTTTGGTTGTTAGTTGAAATTAATTTTATTACATGTATTTATAAGCAAAAATAACATAACATACTTATGATAAGAACCGCATATGTTTGCTTCAGATGGATGGAAAAGGTGTTGCAGAGAATAAGTCACTACTTAAAAACGACAGTGAAACGACTTGGATATACACAGCGAGAAGATAGAGAACGATCCGAATGCCAGCGTAGAAATCTTCGAAACTTGCAAGAAAAGTCAGACACAGTCGTAAGAGAATCCAGAGCCGATATAGAAATTAAAAGCCAACAAATCTTCCACGATATCCAAAGTTACATCGCAACTCCACAAGCAAAATTCTTGCTATGCTCTGCTTGGAAAGATAGCGAAATTCCCGAAATCTCTAGCGACGTCAAGGACAAGCAGCATTGGCGTTGGATAAAGCAAAGAATTGATGCTGCGT
The DNA here is from genome assembly GCA_963678985.1 of Spisula subtruncata. Taxonomy (NCBI): domain Eukaryota; kingdom Metazoa; phylum Mollusca; class Bivalvia; order Venerida; family Mactridae; genus Spisula; species Spisula subtruncata. Next base: position 37,495,783 of record OY787670.1, on the reverse strand, counting down.
TTTACAACAGGTTATGTACAGCCATTGAGGATTGGGAAGATGAAAAAAATAAAGTGTCTGACGTTGAAGCGGAAATAGTTGCAGTTATAAAACTGAAGTTGGGCATCTTGCAAGAAGATGTGAATGAGGTAGAACATGATCTCAGCAATTCTGACAACTCAAGGTCCAGTGGGCGAGACTTACGTAGAGGAAGCATTCGTATTGCTGGTACATTGTTTATGGACATTCCTCTGCAGCTGACTCCGAATGTACAACGACATGTTTCGTCGAACCCTCTACGCAAGATGAAAGAAGCCAAACATAAAAAGGCGTTCAACAAAGATCCGAAGGCTTGGTCGAAGCATCGTGCTGAAAAGCTTATCAAACATCTTATTGAAAATAAAACTGACAAGGTGACTGGAAAAGGTATGTTGACATTGCTGGTTGAACAACTGATGCGTCGTCCCAAAGATATTCTAGATACACTTGAACTGAAGATACCAAGCCTCATCGAAGCAAATCTTCAATTGCTGTCAACTCTAGAAGAGCAGATAGTTGCTGGACACCATTACTCAGCGAAGTATGAACAGATGATGGTCCAGGTTGAGGGACTAAAGAAGTCATTGATGGATTACGGAGAGGGCTACATATTTGTTAATGATTTTAAATCAAATGAAATCAAAATATTCCAGAACAGTCTTGCTAACAGTGGGAATCTGGCTTCAACTTTTCGTTTTAGCGAATTACTGACCGGGCGTTATACCACTCCACCACAGGCATCCCGGGCCGTACCTAAAGGTTTATGGACAATTGTTCAGACAGGACTACTCGATCGTGAAGGTGTAGAGAAGGATATTTCGATCAAAATGTACATGCCGTCAGCTTGCGTCAGTCATACATTCCAGGAAGTTGCTAAACTAAGGTATAATTTTCTTTTTGCTTTATACATATTATTTTGTAAAATCAGTTTGTAAAATACTACTAGTATGTTGTGAAAAAATACAGCAAGTATTTGTTTTATCCGAGAATGTATTCACATATTTCCCAAATAAACATGCATTTAGTAATTAGCCAACTACATTAAGCTGCTATTCTGTAAGGTATATATTGGCCGTCTTCATATATGGATTAAAATGATAGTCTTACTTATATGTCACTTTTAAATATATGTACAGGTGCCTGCTACATAAGGACGTGTATTTGGCCCAATTTCTTGGGATACACCACACAGACGCCTCTACTCCGGCGTATATCTTCGAGGGAAAGTTACAGACTCTGTCTTCGTTTTGGAGTAGATGTACAAATCCTACACGCCATTTGATGAGAATATCGCTGGAAGTAACAGAAGGTCTATCTTACCTCCATTCAAAAGGGATGGTACACATGGAACTGACCTCTTCTACTGTTACGGTAAGACAATCATGTTCGTACGGTTGAGGTTTATTGTTGCTGCCGAAATGTTTTTTCCTTTGGAACTGTGAGTAGCATGTTCTTGCTGCACACTTTATCAGTAAATTATATTACTATGTACTCTTTTTAAATAAAACGTTTCGGCATCTTTTCATGTCTTATACTTGTGATTTTTTGTAACCATTCCAACAATAGCGTTGTCCACATTTCTCATAGTACTTGTGCTGAATGTTACCAAGTGAGCTATTTCCAATTTTCCTAAATTGATACCATTGTACTTACATGTTTGTGATGACAAACGTTCGTGGCTTTCAGTCACAATAGATTAGAGAGGAACATTTCCTTTCATTTACTGTTTGATCGTGCTTTTAGGTTGCTGATTATGGAGAGGTTCGTATGAGTGGAGCTTGTACACCAAGACATGCAACTTTTCCCATAGACAGGGAAATAAAAGTAGGCGAGTTTGTTTATCTTGCACCGGAAGTATTGAAAAACGATCTTTACCTCAGTTCCGCCGATGTGTACGGGTTGGGTCTACTTATGTACGAATTGACAACTGGGCGGCTCTCATTCGAGGAACAAAGACAGGCAGATTCGTTGAAAGACTTTACAGAAAAACTGAATCCTGAGCATATGCTTCAGTTAGATCTCGTGCAAACAGATGGTTTGAGGGACACAATCAGACAATGTATATCAACATCGGAAACCCAAAGAGCATGTACATCGTCTGTTGTGTCAATATTAACTGAGATGAAGGATAGTGGGATTCAAATGGAAAGTTTGGGCAGGAGCGCAAGACGTGTACAGATGCATACGCCCGGTCATGTCTTCAGGCGATCACGTCAAAAAGAGAGGGATTCTATTTAAATTCCAAAATTGAGTGTATACAAACATTATGCTGGTCATTCGTGTAAGCACTCGCGTTCCAAGAACATATCGTTTATGAATTCAATATTTTTAAAAATACGCAAATACAAAATATTTTCAAGGTATTGCGTAGACATTTTAACAATGTGTGAAAGAAAATATCAAGTATTCATTGTTTTATACAATTCGTATTCAGCACTTTTAGGAATGTTAACCTGTTTCTGTGCATATAAATATAATGTTCGTATACAGAATATGTTTACCAACTTGTTAAATAATTTTCTAAATTGTAATATCGCGCGTTTATTGTTATGTATGTTGTAAGCCTCTTGCATAGCTGTGATACTTTCCGTTTGTGTGTATACGAATACATACAGTCGACGTTATTGTTGGTTATCAGAGTATAAGTGAAACAGGTTAATATCCATGGACCAACGCCAGAACAAGTACTGGTAAAACCTTAATCTGGAATAAAATGTTGCGAAGGACAGACTAGTTCCTTACGCCAATTGATATTATGTAGTTATAGTAATTTTGAAATTTGTTAATCATCATACTGTAAATATTTTCATGTTTTGTGTGTGTCAATGTTTTCATGACATTATTTCATTTCGATGGCTTAGAATTAGAAGGTCTTAATTACCAAATCGATATTTTGAGAAAACACGGAAAAACTGTCTGACACTTAGTCTTTAATTATGGTAAAACAAACTTTTACAACTTCATTTTGGTCAACATGACCAGTTCAAATTTTTATGAAAATGGGCTCATAAGAATCGCCTTGTGATGCTTATTCTAAATATGTATGAACTTAAAAGATCGTAAGTGGCACTTACGACCTTCTTATTCTAAGCCATAGATTTAGGACTGTTTAAGTCCACTGCACATATGTATAATTATATTGTTTGATCGAATGCTTCATTATTCTAACTGACCAAATATACCAAAGAAGACTTTTCGTACGAGGTCGTATATCAGTAGTTTAGTTAACAAGTGACAATTTAAAGCTACTATATAATATTTATATATTTATATACGTATTCATTCACGTTTCAAATAAATACCATGCCCCTATAATCTAGGTAACAATAGGTATATGAAACAAATATTAGGTTTTCAAAACGTTCTTTTTGCTGTTACCCGTTATAACTCTTGGATGGTACTAGATGACAAACATCTTGAGTTCCACCCGAGAGTTCGGGTTTTAGTTCCGTATGAGATATATGAAAACTCTTATGCAATACTAGTACTCTTTCGGAACTTAGAATACAGATATTATGTACATCGATAACCTCCTTTAAGCAAACATATTCATTTGGTTACCGAATAAATTATTTACTGTTTATAATTTGATCAGAGCAACAACATGTTAACATTACAAGAGTTGCCTGCAATACTACCGTGTGTCTTTAATAAGCCGTTATGACAGTCTTGCGGACAATCCTCAAAATTCAATTTAGCTAGCAGAATTTGAGATTCCCAAATGGTGTTGCTATAGATAGGTTGTTCCATACATACAGTCATACATGCTTAATTCAATCAACACCTTTCATATTGTTTACCGGTATTGTTTGTTGCAATTGTATTATACTTATGCCCGTGTTTTGTTTTCTGAAATAAACGAATGTTTTCAATGTGCTTGGGTTAGTTTTATTTGTTATAAGATAGAATATCTTGATTAATTTTTCGATTCTATTACGCGATAAGCACGATGGAAAAACAATACTGCGCCACGTGCAAAAATCGTGTTAAGATGGCTTTTACCATAGTTGTCTCCGAAAGATATGCAAGCTCTTTTGGCAAAACAAGATCAGAAACAAAGCATTATTCAAGAAAACCAACTGTAAAACCATCACTTCTGAGATAGAGCAGCGAAGTCTAAGGTGGCGCGCACTTAGAATGGATCCAACAAGAACACCAAATGTTGCTCTTAGATAGACATCACCTGGGCAAAGAAAACCTGGTCGACCGAAGACAACATAGCGTAGGACCATGTGACAGACTTATCAGAGATAGGATTACCCTTGTGCGAAGCGTAGAAAATTACCAAAGAAGACGTAAGTGGAGAGAGACCATTGCAGCCTTATGTCCCACTGGGGACGGAGAGGATTAAGTAAGTTAGTAAGTACGTGCAATCTCATGGTTGAATGAAGAGCAAATGTCAAATTTAACTCATCTGCTCTAAAAAGTAGTTCGTACAAGTCTGAGAAAACCGAGACAGGTTGTTTTTCTGAGATAAGAAGGTACTAGTATCTAATAAATTTAAACTGTTAATACCGTGTGAGCTTAATACATTTTAAACCAACTTCACCATTACAATTAAATGGCTGAATGCGATAACTCTCACTAAGTTACAAATGAAGAGATTGTAGGAGATTGGAGAAAAAAATAATTTCTAATATGAAATTTAACACCTTTTCTAGCTACCGTGTCATCACAGAAGAATCACGCTATAATAGAATGACAGACGTGTCAATATCACCTGACACTATCATTTTTAAAAAAGAATATCACATTTCAAAATTGCACAACAATATCAATGACTGAACTGATGAATAAAATTACTATCATTTATTAAGATTAAAATTTCAAATTCAAGTTTAGAATTAATGTGTCTTGATATTTGCTAAAGTACAAAAATATAATTACACTTTTGATAGGAGTAACAGCACTGAACATGAGAGGTTTGGCCAATAAAGTCGAGTTTCAGTCAAATGGACTCTAATCATTTACAGTTAAACTCGTCCATAATGTCCACCAAGGAGTATATCGCATCCGGGTTTTCTTGACGCACAAGTGATTTCTCATTACATGCCATGTATAAGGTAAACTCTAAGGTCCCACTGAGCATTTTTGCTTCGGCGATGGACTCCCGATTTTATAAGTGAGCATCGGAAAACAACAGGAAAATGGTTAAGTCATGAGACAATTTGTATAATCTGTTCATTTATTTAATTTAAATCGGGAGTCCATTGCTGAGGCAACATTTGCTAAGTGGGACATGGGATTTGTGTACAAATGTCTGACTGGGATTATAAGCCACCAGATGTTCGTTGTTGCAAGAACAACATGAATATATCAGACCCTCATCTCTCAAAACATTTCGATTTGAACAAAATGGAATCTCAAATATTGGCATATGTTTTGATATAATTTCAACGGAAAGCTGGACAGATAATGCATGTAACAACAAATTAAACTTTAAAGCAAATTTCACTTTGAGCCGGCATTTCCATTTTTCTTGCATGTTCTACAGTTGAAGCAACGAATCAAATTAATGTAACCAATCTTCTGTAAGATGTCGGGCTAACATGTTCTACATATGCAATACTGGCTAGATAATATGTGTCTAATAGCCTGTACAATGTCGAGCGGGCATGTTCTACCCGTGCAACACTAGACACTTATAATTATTTGTCAAGTGGTCTGCCAGTAAGTTCCCCTTTATCTGCTGAATGGACATTGACAATCGAATAGCCACAATTACACACATGCACACCTCATTTACCGTCCAGTAACTAGTACCTGCCTATTTTGGGAAACAGAAATATACAAACGCTTCAATCAGGACCTTCTTTGTAGTGTTTAGTCGTGTACATATGATATGGTGTATTTACGTGGGCGAAATGATGCTAGGTCGCTATAACAGGGTGAAGGAATGTGGACAATACGGTCGTAAAGTACGCCATATGCTATTCTATTATATTCTATGATATACTGACTTACCGATGGCATTGATCAATGTCAGTGTTACAATCATGTTTTTTTCTCACAATATTAAAAGGGTGGTCTCAGTAACGAATATTACAATACCTAAAATACCGGGAATACAACGAACAAGAGACGGAGACCACGTCATAGCAAATTTATGATTGATCGTAAGTCATGACCATTGTTATATTTAGCTTATGGGTCATTTAGATGCATACGTACTTCCTTTTGGTTGCTTTGAAATAAAATTACTGTACTGTATTTTAAAGGGTTGATTAAGTATTATAAAATATCACTGAAAGCCTCATTCGACCCAAATAGAAAGTTAACAATAAAGAAGTACATAGTTTGGACTGCTTTGTGTCACAAATCATCCGGACGTTAGACGATGCCTGTGTATCACATGTGTACCCGATGAAATCGTACCGACAGCGGCCGATGTGTAACAGTGCATATTAAATAAAATATCGCTGAAATACCCCTGTCCGCCGCCCGATAACTGCCGATATCCGTCCGAGTTCCTGTTTGAATAGACCGAAATACAAAATCGGTCATGCATTTGGACCCAATTATGTAACTTTCAATAACAGATATAGTGAGTACTTTTCTTCATGTATCATGCAACTGCACCGATTCTATTGAAATACTTACGAGTAGTAGTATATGTCATTTATACTTGTAGATTTTAAAATTAGGACACATGAAACATTTGAGTAACAATTGATTGTACATACTGATCATGTATGTGAACTATATTGTATACTACGTATTTGTGAAAGAGGCTTTACTAATTTTTGTCTTAAGCATGAATCTTACTATGTTAATGGGGAATTTCCGGCATTTAAACTCGAAGTTCGAAACGCATGAATTATCGAGTGATGTACATCAGAAAATTGAAGTGTTGACTATTGAAGCCTTTGGTTGAAGTATAAATATGTCATTACGGCAAATTACCAGTATGCATGATAAAACGACCGATACGAGAGAAATAAAATAAACACTATATTGCCCCAAATATATGAAAATGAGTTACAATCATCGACTTTTCGTACCCGTTTGCAAGACTGAACGAGTACGGAGTAGCTATGTACATATTGTGGTTATAGCCGGATATTTGAACGTAAGACATTTTCTATTTCATTCTGTACTTGTAATGTAATTTCTTTTCATCTGTATGCATGTGTCAGGCTTGATATGTATAGTCTACTGTGGATGAAAAATGAGTTTGCATGCATTTATTTATTGCATGCATCAAACACCATCCGTGGAGATGTGAATTCTTAAAATTTGGGTACTTTTTAACTGGCGAAACGATCAATGCATATTTGTGGATACAACTTATGATAAATTACATACCGTGCTTCTCCAGGCAATAAGGTCTACCTTGCCTATAATTTTGCATAAATAACACGATTTATAAAAGCGATAATATATCAACTTCCTTGTAATATGGTAATTCGGAATTTTGTCGCCAGGTAACAGTTTTAGATTGCAACGACATTACGCAATACTGACCCGGAAGAGATATAATTTCGCAAGTCAGCTCAACATATGGGTTGTACTACAAAATTGCGTCAGGTATTTCACCTGGTTTTAAGACTGACTTCCGAGTGTGTACCAGGAATGGGATAGCCGATCTGTAATACAAAAGGAATTTCGAAATTGATACTGGTAATTACACTGTTCTACACCCAAACATTTTTAACATTCATACAAGTTGATATATTTGAGTTAATGGGGAACTTATTTATAAACATGTTTGTGTGGCACTTGTTGTGCTATTGTTTTCTATAGGGATTGTCACAACCCATCTAAGGCTTCTGGAAGCGTTTAGGAATTATACGATAGGGTTCCAGAGCACTGTGGAGGCATGCCAAGCCATTGCAATTAAGCGAATTTCGTCTTCGGGAAACCTTCATTAAAAAGATTCATTCTGATGTTTGTGAACAATATTCCAGTTGTTTTATATAGATAAGAAAATTGAGGTCAAATACAAATGTAACTTAGATTTGGAAACAAAAAGAAACTACCCGATCCATGTGCAGTCACCTGTGCCGTTTATTATATATAACTCAATATAATGTATTGTAGCTTTTTAACGCATGGTAAATACTTGGTTGGTATATACAGTCACACAAGACTGATTACAAGTACGATCAAAAGATACAATAAACGCTCTATAAACTCTGAAAACCCATAATTTCGTACGAAATCATGAATGTATCTTCACTTTGCTTTTTAAAAATATCGAAATATAAATACATAAATCGACGAACTTCTAGACGTAAGAACGCTACCAAAACCAGACGCTCAATGGTTGAAGGGTATAAAGGAGACAACTCCCGCGCCTACTATATTTTTACTAATTTGTTTCCCTTTGTACTTTAAAGGTTGCTAATAAATTCTAGTATTGCATCCATTAATAATTTAATACTGTATACAATGGCATACCATCTACAGTGTGTAGAATCACGTGGTCAAATCGATTGAAATGAATGCGGTTTTACGCTCAAAACTATTGCGATTTCGTCTGCTAACACTGAGTTTTTTCTTGATTATAACGATCGTGCATTTAATATGGTTATATAATATAGCCTAAAGTACTTTCCGTATATGTAAGAATACCCGGCAAGTTTCAAAATGCAGTTTCAAACCGAGTGTAATAATTTGGTCTAGTATCAATTTAAAACAGCTAAAGATAGAGCGAACTCGGTACTTGCCGGGTATTCTTACATATACGGAAAGTACTTTAGGCTATATAATATAACCATTATAAATGCACGATCGTTATAATCAAGAACAAACTCATCGTTAGCAGATTAAATCGCAATAGTTTTGATCGTAAAACCGCATTCATTTGATCACGTGATTCTACACACTGATCTCGAAAGTAGTCTGACTTCCAATCAATCTTACAATCAATACAATGCGTATGTCAATGTCCGATGTCCGTCCAGCTTCCGGCTCGATTAGACGGATACCGGACATTGGCAAACGCATTGTATCGATTGTAATCGACCAGCATCCGAACGATGTCTAGCACCGGGTACACATCGGAAACACGGACATTGTACGGCGTGATTGGTGACCACAAACAATTTATTTACAAAATGTAATAACAACGTTCTCATTTAAGCAATTGTTGCCTTGTTTTTCAACCTCATTATTGTGACAACATCACTTCAAAGATAAATACTATAAACTCTAACGCGATAATCTGCAATGTCAATATCAACAGAAATCACGGGCCATTACATCGATTTACGGCGAAAAGATGTTTGTTTTATCTGTTTAAACATTTTCTATAGATACAATGTACATGCTTTTATTCACCAAGTAAATTACAGTACGCATTGAAAAGATAATCCCTTTTCCAAATAATCTTGTGTTTTATACCTGGTTTACCAATTTACTTTAAGTGGCACAGGTCCCAATATCGCATCAGAGTTATAGTACGCATGTGTTTTAGAAGGCGGTATTCTATTGAAGTTGTTTATAAATACATTTGCACCGTTAAATAAATGTAAAATACAAAACGATACAACGTTTAAACTTGAATCATGCTAAATGTGTCATGTCATTTAATATATTCAAAAATTGTTGTGCACATTGGCTCGCACGTACGCACTGCTTATTCAGTTTTGAATTGCAGAGCATGACCTTAATATAAATATTTCGCGTATGATTAATTTCAATGTGATACAATAATGAATAAGTTTATAGAATTTACAATACTTGGTATATAACATAAAGTATCGGCTTCTCAGAAGGCTATTGTTCGCTATGAAACCAACTATTCACCCATGTCTACCTAGGTGTCTTCGTCTACCAAGTACTGGTAATTCAATATTTAAAGCAAGCTAGTCATATATCGCGTATGATTAAGTTAGATGCATTTTAAACGACATGCTATTAAATGCTATTCTTTCCAGGGTTAGACGAATCGCGTAACGTGACGTAACGTCAAAGCCCATTGAATTTACACTGTCTTACTCTGTTGTACGGAAGGAAGGTCTGCCCCGGTGCCGAATATAACAGACAATTTGTGACTCAATGAGTATATAGTCAGATTGGTGGAATTAATCCATGATCACATCATTGAAGACCAATAAATGGTCTGAGAAAATTCAGACATGTTCTATAAAGTGTAAATTATTGAAGAAATTAGTAAAATGGTATGACGTGGCTATAGCTATTACATTCCATTAAAAAAATCAACAACTTATATGCTAAGAGTTGGCCACAAACGCAAAGACAAGTGTGCTGTTGTTTTAGTGCAGATGGTCAGTTTTGACTCATTCCGCATCGAAGTGCTTTAGAGTGTGTTCATATCCCTAAACAGAGTTTAACTACCCTTGACAAGATTTTTTAAAGAGCATAATGCTGGTTGAACACAGTGAATTATCCCCCTTTGTGTATAGTCTGTCTGACAATGTTGCATTCCATGGTATTCATAAACAGTAGCAGATCAATTGCATCAGTGTTTATACTTGTATTTTTTTCATTTAGAATTTTCATTTAAACACATGAAGTCTGGATACGTTTTTATTCTGTTGAGTCTTTTCACTAGTAAACAAACCGGATTATTAGTTTTCTTTGGCTATGCCAAATAATTTTACTTATTTAAATTATACAGGGCGGCCACTTTTTATACAGATTAAATATTTATGCAGCATTTATATTGAAACCTATTCAATTACCTCATCAAGGTCATGGGATGAATGCCGCAAAGATTGAGGAAGTTTTAATATCAGAGATCGGCCAATCAATGCCGAACGTGAAAAACACCGACATGGGTATTGAATTACAATTCAAAAGATATTATATTTATAATATGGTTTTTGTATTTAGTCGATAACAACTGCACGGAACAATCTTGAGATAATAATCATCCAGTTGACAAATGCTTTTCAGTGTTTTTTCAAAATGAAGTTCAAGTATTTGTAAAGTATAATTACAAACATGTTAGTCAATGCTTTGTATATGTAATTGATTTGATATTTTCGCACTTTTCAAGAAGTCTATTATCGATTATTGACAACTCGAAGCCATTTGATAATGTAACACACTTCCTCAAATGTCTTCTGGTTAGAGTGGGGGAGTGGTGGCCTCCAGGTAGGGTGCGCACTTCGGGATCGAGAGGTCAGGGACTCAACACCCGTCTCGACCACGGGTTACTTTCCCCGAGCAAGAATAACCCACCCACATGCTCCAATCCACCATTGTGTATCTTGGTATCTGTGGTATCTATTCCCGGCGCAGCAGATCGATGGAGATAGGTCGGGAGACTCTAACGCAGGTTTTATTAGGTAGCCCAGTGACCACGTGAAATTTAAGTGCCAAATGGTGGTTGAGCGGCGGAACAGCTTAAACAACCCTCGCAAATTGGTAACATTTTTTTCAGTTCGATGTGCAAGTAAACCATTTCACGTTACCAAGGCATCAGCTCGAATCACAGTGGTACTCCGTTTAGACGTCTCGTGTGAGTATGTTAGTGTCTGTCTGACCTTGTGGTGAGCGATTACAGAATAATAAACGTTTTATTAATGTCTATTATTTATAATTACAGGCAAATTACAAACTAATAGTTAGTCTATAAAGGAAAAGAACTTAAATAAGACTTAGTCTTTCGTTCCAATCCTTTCCGATATTTAAAATGTTGTTGTAATTATTTGTTGTTAAATGTGTATATTGATGTAAATATTGTGAATAAATATGTTTAAACTAATATCTATTATTTATTCTAACACGATTCGCGGATTAATCCAATACACAAAGAACGAACCGAACCATGTTTTATTGCCCCCATAAAACATACCTATCAAATTGGCTGTTTCTATTTACGCCCAGTATCACTTGACATATTTATGAATGAATGAACGTAAACTTTATAGTAAAATTTACTACGAGTCACGATAACAAGGCGAGTTGCACGAGAATCCAGTGTTACATCTATGACGCATCTATATTTAGAAACTCCAATGTACTCTAGAAACCAAGTTTTAGTAAAGCTTCTGATAATCAATCCATTTATATTTTTCATTTTATGAAATAGATACCATATACTCGTGTTATTAAAATTGTTTCAATGTTTAAATTGTGGTATTTCCTTCAGAAAATTACGAAGGTCGTTTTCATTAACGAGGGAGGTAATTGTACCAGCTAACAAGCCAATCAATTTCATCGTGGACTTATGTTCAATATCCAATGGGTGAAAATGGAATGCGCGCAGTTAAATAGTGCGGGATATTATCGTATTTAGAATCGAAATAAAAACTCTGTTCTTGTATATTGTCGGTGAATAAAACACGGGCACTCGTTCGGATGCGGAAAATTAAATCACTCGTGCTACGCACTCGTGATTTAATTTTTCCGCAACCGAACTCCTGCCCGTGTTTTATTCACCAACAATAAACGCGAACATATTTTTATTTCTTAAATAAACACAGCTAATTTCGAGGCTTATTCTACATTACCAAACATCGCTTACGCCTCCAGATTCTGGTATATGTTTTTTGTTTTATCATGACACCATAAAAAGTGCGTGCGCATAATTATTTTTATCGCTAACTTCACCGACACTCAACGCAATAATATAGATTTGAGTGCTTCGTAAACTTTTGTGACACCAGGCATAATCAATAACTACAGACTTAACATAAAATGCATCGGAAAGGATTGTGATTTTAAAAGCTGAATAGGATATTCGCGTGTCCTTAAAACCCCTTCCTGCACGCTACACTGACACGCACCGTAACGTTCGGTTTTTGCTGTAGTGGCGCTACCCAAATATTTCACCGGTCTAGTTTAGTGGATATCCTGTATGACGAACGAGATATTGAATTACCTGCTAGTCCTTTGCATACTATTACCTGAATACAATTATTGTCAGACGGTGTAGGGCAATTATACTCCAATACTGGTAAACATTATGTTCATTGTCGAGGGGACGTGTGCAGAACGTGCACTCATGAGCAAATATTTGGATATTGAACTAAAAGTCGAAGTAAGATTTGCATTTATTTCCTACATGTTGATTTTACCTGACTTTAGTCATTATAACTTCTATCGTTATGTTATTATCAATATTGAAAACTAAACAATTATGTACACAATATGTTATTATAAGTAAAACTCTGAATAATTATTAAAATCCATTGTTAGATATTATAATTGTATACACATGTGTACGTTCTTAAGAAGTAGTTGTTTTACACAATGTGTGTGGACATGTTTATTACCTGGTCGGGTGTTTATAAACAACAATAACAAGTACAGTCCTTTCACAGTCAAATGAGAACGGTTTGTAAAATATTAGCTCGTCCGTAAGGTAAACAATGGTTATCTAGGTTTAACTTGGTATATCTGGGTTAACGGTATTCACCACTATTCTTTCGAATGGGATAGTTCCCTCATTAGTATTACCTATTGAGTCGACAATATTCGGCATGTTATGTTGATTACAACTAAAGGGAGACAATCCTAATTTTGGACAAGCCCAAGGCATATCAGGTTACAAGTATAAACCACAACTCAACACGATTGTCCTATGGTATTGGACATATTCCAGCATCAGGAAGTTTAATAGATAAGATCTCTTTGTTCAACGGTCGAGTTACATGTAATTTGGTAAACCACTAAAGTATGGCTTTTGAATGAAATAAGAAAACTAGAGTTTATGAAATTGTATCATACGTTTGCAATATAGGATTTGCAGATATCAAACGTATTATTTCCAATAAACATGGTTGAAAAACATCGGTAAGTGAATTGCACTGTTCATGCAAATACGTAAACCCTAAAACTACAGGAAATTATTTTCGTTTCAAAATATATCAATAGCAGTTAATTCAGAGTTACAAAAGGACATTCAATTTTATCCTTTACACCGGTAACTGATTCGATAAGACACACTAAAATGTAATTATTTTAAATGCAATTAGAATTGAGTTATGTTGGATTCTTAGTTTACCTTTTTAATGGATTTTATTCGTTGTTTTTGGTCATATACCACAGACAAGTAAACTTATGGTTTTCAATAAATTCTCCACTCTAAGAGAACCTGTGACTCGTACATATTTCAACAAATGATGTTTCTGTCTGTGCCACGTCTCACATTTTATTTTTATTGTCTATATATTTAAGCACAACAACTTCATGAAGGACATATAGAAAGAATGGCAGACCAAGACGACGATTTGTCTGGTGGTATTGAGATGGTGGTACTACCAGACAATAACAACGCAGAGACTGATGGTATCCCCGCACTAACTAATCAAGAAATCAACAATCTTGATGATGTGATTGAGGCAATGTGTTTAGCGGAAGACCATGGTGTCTCTACGGACGGTCTTGAAACAATTGAGGAAATTCAGATGAGACTTAAATGTCACATGCACTTGCATAAAGTAGGAAACATGAAAGAGAAGGTAATGTTATATTTTGCAGTTTTAACCCTGCTCCCGATCTCATGAAGCGTCTTAAGAAGAAATTTCAACTTAATCTTGCTAAAATCAAAGCCACAATTGGAAATAAATCTGAGGTACTAAACTTATTGGGGAACTTGATTGAGTTTTGGCTGCGTTTCATTCGGTCTCATGCAATAACCACTATTCTATATTTTCTTTGTGAAATTGGGTCATCCTGCATTCTCATGCATTGTCAATTTGCATGTACAGTGTTTCCTCTCGGAGCATTTATCATCTTTCACCAACGACTCTATCATTTTAACGTCATTTAACCTCTCCCCTCTGCATTTGTTACATGACATACCCTCACATGTATCTTTTTTCTAGATGGACAAACAAATTAAAGAACTAGGTAAGAAGGATGGGGATAAACGGGAAGTATTATCCAAAATTGTGAAGGATGTGAGAAACATATATCCACCAGGACCTATGTCATCTACCACAAGGCGTCAAGTAATGATGGAAGACCTACTAAACAAAGACGGAACGACTGATGATATCAGAATAGACTGTGACTTACGTATTAAAAGTCTGAAAGAAAAAGAATGTGTGATTCTAGTTTCAGGTAGGTTTGACTACGTTTCATTCGGTCCCATGCAATAAACGCTGTTCTATAAATTCTTTGTGAAATTGGGTCATCCTGCATTTTTACGGCGGGGACTTGGACTTTTGATTGTTTCTTTGGTTTATATGTGGACATTGCTCAGTGTAGTAGTGTTGTGGTGTTTCTGATTTCTGTGCTCAGCTGGTTGGGTTGAGTGCTATCTTCCCTGTCAGATTTCCTCATGCCTTTTTGGAAGATTATACCAACAGTGTTTGTCTAGAACTCTTACACGTTGAAGTACCTAGTGTAGCTGTGTTAAAACCAGATCTGCAAAGTGTTGATGATTTGTTAGTAAACATAGGATTGGTGATGGAATATGTGTAGCAAAGGATTGCTTTCATGATGTGTAGTTATTACACACTTTAATAAAAACATGTTCTCTAGACTAAGTTTGCAAATCTCGCACTTATTCGAACGGCGGGGCCTATAGGGAAGATTAAATGATTGTAAATACGTTAGCCTCGTAGAATAAAAACTTCACTAGTGACTTTGAAATTCTTACTTACCGAACCTGATATAGAGCCCTTCTGTATTTATTATACTAGGTAATTCCTTGGTCGGTCTAACTCGTGCGTCCGTTTGTTTTCATTTGCAGGTGAATCATCGGCAGGTAAATCTAGTCTACTAAACTTACTGCTGGGGGAAGAAATTCTTCCTTCACATATGTTGCCTTGTACATCTTGCATTACGGTGATCAAGTATAACTCATACCGCTGCGCTAACGTCGTCTATAAGGACGGCACAATGACGAGGATACCCAAACTAGACAAAGAGGGACTAGAGTTACTGCAACAAAGAGCGTATTTCTCTAAAGCAACAGATGGTATTAGCAAACAGGAAGTCTATGAGAGAAGAAAAGAGTCACACAATGTTGCTGAAATACAGGTCTACTTGCCCCTAGAAATGTTGTATGTGAGTGAAAGAGTTTATTTCTTATCCATTCTAACATTTGTCCACGCATTTGGATGAACTCGGTTGTCTTCTTGCATTCTCTCCGTGAACGTGTTTTACAATATCCGTTTCACCCATTCCCTTTTGTATGCAAATAATTGCACATTTTACATATCGGCGTGATTGTTAGTTTGAGACAAACATCGGTGTGCAGTTATCGAGTTAAGCTTCTTAGTTTGAAGATTCTTTATAACGCCAAGAATGTTTTACGAACATGTTTACCTTTCAGTCTGGGTTAGTACTTGTTGATACCCCGGGAGTTGGTGAGAATGAATTCCTGGAGAATTATTTGATGGAATACATCAGGAACCATCACATTCTTGGCTTTATGTACATCATCATGACTGACAATGCTCTCGGAATCGCAGAAGATCGGGTAAGACATGTTACATACCAATCTCGTTCAACCACGAAACATAATAGTCTGGGGATTTGACTAAACACTGAATCATGAGGATGGATGTATACATTCACTGTGACATACTACTTTATCATTTTTTGTTTACGTTCGACCGAGACAGTTACTGTAGTATGTTGGTGGTCATCAGCTTTTATCCTGTAAAATTTGCCAATGACCTTTGTCAGTTGTGTAATACAATGACTACTGGAAGGAAAGTTGGATACTTGCCACCGGGATAACCCATTTGGGTGAGCAATGACTACTGGTTAGATACATAGAAGCTTTTATTCCGAATAGAATTATTTGCCATGTACCAAGTTTGGCGTATAACAACGATACACGCGAGACTAACCAGTTCATTTCTAGTTGAATAAGAAACCCAGGGACACAAAAGCGCTCACTACTAGAATTAGCTAAAGAAATCTTGACGTAGGCTTTATATTCAAATTGATCAGATAACAAAGCAAGAATGTATTTGAACAATATCGTTTTTATAATACATCCTTGTAATTATGTACGTTTGGATCTGAGCACTAAAGTCAACTAAAACTGACTCAAAATCTATCTCATCAACTTGGATACGCTAAGTGTAAAATAATGCGTTTCATATTTCAGTTGGTAAACCTAATGAGCTTAATCATCAAAAGCCAAAAGAGTAGCAACGATGTTATCAAATTCAGCCCAAAAGCTGCGTTGTTTGTCTGCAATCGATGGGATATGGTTCCAGCAGAATCGAAGATATCTGTCCGACAAAATGCTCTGAAACAACTACGTAAGGCGTGGCCAGAATTTGACCCAGCAAGCACCGTCTTCTTTTCCACTCACTATGCTCTACGTGAAATCAACGCGAATCAAGGATATATCACTGATGAATACATCGCGTTGCTGCATGGTCTACAGAAGTTGGTTGATGTGTCTTTAGACAAAAGACTGAAAGCTTCATACAGGTTATTATTTTAATGATTAATTAATGAATATTATAAAAAAAATAACAAAATACACATCACATATGTACACTGTATATAACTATATCACTACTGGCTTCGACGTATAAGTACTTCTTACAACCATAATTGTATGACTCGTGCATATTTAGAAACTTGTTCGAAATGCGCACCTCATTGTAAATACAAGGAAGGAATCGTTTAAATATGGAACATCACAGAAAATTATCAAAGTTAATTACACTGCAGTTACCATATAATAATAATTTGTTCCTTGCTATTATATATATATCAAAAACCAAGTGTCACTGCAGTTTTTGCTGGATTTATGGTCGACTCATATGCCATAAGAAGTGTTCAGTGGATTTTGATAATTTAGATTGCACATCCGCTTTTCAGATCATGTTTCATTACTTTATAGTAATGAAGATATTTGTGAAACATAAAATACTGATAATTTGTATTGCAAATGTTGATGTTCTTGTGTGTTATAAACCACTATTGATTGGTCACATTCATCTGCACGTTTTTATTACATTTCATATTTGTAAAAAAATCATTATAGCATGTATTGAATGTGAATGATACCCTAATACAATCCGAAAATTCTATTTAAAAACCTTAAAGATATGGGATAATTCGATACTGTTCATTATGTAGACCATATTGAAAATTGGTATACCACCAAATACGTTATCTAGATTATAAATAAAGTCGTTACTTACCTACTTTCTAATAAATTATTTGAATTGAATTGAATGAATATGTCAGATACACAACTCTTCACTTCAAGTTCTAAATACTATTGAAATATGGTTAGTTTGACGATAGCAAAAACTAAATTTAGTTCATATTTTGCAGATGGTTGGGCAATGTGTTGCAGAGAAGTGTACACTATTTGAGAACAATGGTCAAGCGACTAGAAATGTCGGATAAACAAAGGCAGAAGAAAACTGTTGAAGTGTCTCAAAAGTTGAAGATACTGAATCACAAGGCTGATGATGTGATACGAACTCTCTATTCCGAGATGGAAGTAGCTGTAGAAGATATTTGTCATCAGGTAATTTATAAATCGTTGGCTTAGAATGAGAAGGCCGTAAGAACATAAGGCAGATCTATACATTTGAAATATGCATCATAAGGCGCTTCTTATGAGCCTATTTTCATGAAAATCAGAATTCGTCACATTGACCAAAAAAAGTTGTAATAGCTTGTTTTAAGGTAAAGAGTAAATTTCTGACAGTTTTTTCTTGTTTTCTCAAAATATTGATTTTGTACTTACGGCCTTCATCCTAAGCCAACGAAATGTATTATTATATGAGTCAATATGGAAGGTTGAGTGTTCTGTTTGACAACCCGATATGTATACATAATTTATATTTACCCAGTGTTTCAAACGTTAAATTTGTTCTTGATCTTTATAATCCATTGCTGCACAGCGGCTTCTTACATCCTTATTTATTACAAAATTTTGTTTCTTTGTCTCATATAATAAGAATGCATTTCTCGTTTGTTTCTGTCTAAAATGGTGTTGCTATATCGGCGAATTATTAACATGTATATAAATATAGAGTTATATATACATGTTTGTATTTATTAATGGTAGAACTCGTTCTTTTATAATTCCGTACAGGTTCGCAATTACTTGAAAACTACGCAGGCAAAATCAAAATTAACCAAAAACTGGGGACGAAAAGAAGATGAGCTACCAGACATGGATCATGCTTCTGGTACATGGCCGTGGATCAAACGTCACATTGATGCAGCATTTGATGACCGTCTTTCTGATCTTCTTGACGAGTGGGACCAACAGGCGCAGTATATTCCACAACTTGAAAAGAGGTTGTTTAGAGACGCTAAACTACAGTTATGTGAATTAGAAAGTGAGCTCGCGGACGTTGAGAAGGATGTGCACCAAGATGATACAATTTCCAGGGCATCGAGTATGGCAATGCTTAATAATCTTTGTCGATCACTTGAGGATTTTAAAGATGAAGAAGATCTCATGGACAACGAAGTACCAAAGAAACTAATGCATAGGTTGACACATTTCATGACAAAACAAATACGTAAGAAACAAGACGAAACGAAAATGAAAGACTTTGCGGACAATCCGAGTGAATTCGCCCAAAAGCGAGCTGAGAAGTTGTTGAACACTATGGTGAAAGACAAGGACGAAAGATTGGAGACATTTGTACGGGAACTGTTACTAAGACCGTTTAATTATATTCGACGTTTGGAAAACAAGATTCCAAATTTAATCAAGTCAAACATGGCTTTGTTAGACAACTTTGAACGTGAAATTGTAGCTGAAATGAAAGGCAGGACACAGTATGTGGAAATGATGGAACGCATTGAAGGTGTTCGTAGAGACCTAATACTCTATGGAGAGGATAGTTTCTTTGTAAATGACTTTCAGGAGAGTGATATTAAATTACTGTCATCCAGTTATAAGTCCAAGCGGCTTTTGAAACGGGAGTCCATGAGTGATATAATGAAGTCAGAGCTTGAGTATTCTGCGAAGGGAAATCTGATGATACATGAAACGCCTCACGGACTATGGCATGGAGGTATGTAATGATTTATTTACATGTATTATTACGATGATGTTCGTACATCACTTGTATGATATGTTTATGGGCAATATTGCATTATAATGAATTCTATTTTATAATTGTATCTTTCCCAATTAATATTTTATAATAAGCTATGCCCTGAAGCAAAAAATATAAGTTTTATATAATGTTGTATTTTTTAAATAAAGCGCCCATTTACAATTTTTAAAATTCATACTAATTCATCTTAGGTACCGGTATATTTTTAATTCAATTGTATCTGTAAGACTTCATTATTCGTCATTGACAAAGGCTGTTTCCTTAAAGTAACTTGTCAGTGTATTGTGTGCATCCAGGTAAATTAGCTCGACTGCCGCAGGTGAGATTGGGAGTAAGACACAATTTCCCTAGATCATGATTCTCACGTGCATAAGCCGTAGAAAAATGGCGTTACATATCATATACATGTATATACTTTGTTCCTCGTCATTTTTCAACTAAGCTGTTGGAGTTTCTTATCCGCTCATTTGGTAGCCTAGCTAAATATTGCAACATCCGTTTAAAATGGAAGTTTTTAGTACTATTGTCATGGTTATATATTATGTACAACGTAATACAATATACATACTTTCTATTATAGTATACTTGGGTGAAATTACTAAAGGAAGTGAGACTCAATACATTGTTGTTAAGATATATAGATCAAATGCTAAAGTCGACAATATATTACAAGAAGTAGCCAAACTCAGGTAAGTTGTTGGTCATGTTAAAAATCTGTGTGTTTGTATGTTGTTTTCATACTACTCGTTATAATACGTGACTTCATTCAGAACGACTTGTGCTTCATAGTTAGGAATAGGACTTACTTAATGTAAGCTTATTATGTGTCTCACCAGATTAAACTGAGACTCCTTGGAGAATTCGTTCAAATCCGGAAAATTCCGAAGTTATTAAAACATACACCTTCTGTTCTGCTGAGGACTCGTATTATCTAAAGTGTGATACTGTTTTATATTAAATAATAGTTACATATACTGATAAAATGCGCTTCAATGGGTATATATAATGGTTAAATGTGTGTTCCTATGTCGATGGCTTAGAATGAGACGGTCGTAACTACTACTTACGACCTTATAAGACTCATACATATTTGAAATCTGCTTCACAAGGCGCTTCTTATGAGACTATTTTCATGAAAATCCGAAATTGTCATGCTGACCAAAATGAAGTTCATAAAACTTGTTTTACCAAAGGTAAAGAGTAAATTACAGACAGTTTTCTCTTGTTTTCTCAATACATCGATTTTGTAGTTACGACCTTCTCATTCTAAGCCAGCGATGTGTTGAGGACGAAGGTTTGTAATACAAAAAAGTACGTAAAACATGAAGCATTATGAAGAAATTGGATACAGTATCCTTTTAGTATAATCGAATATGGATGACTTTGGTAGTTACTAGTTACGTATTGTTATCGTTCCAGGTGTTTGTTACATAATGATGTTTGCTTAGCCGAATTTCTTGGCGTTTATCAACGCGCGGAAACAGTCTACCCAGCCATGATATTTTCCGGCAAACTTTACTCCGTCAGACATTATATGAAGGTTACTCCACACATTAATACAAATAAAATGTTACAAGAAACAGTTGCTGGGTTGCAGTATCTACATTCCAAAGGGTTGGTACATATGGAGCTAAACAGAAACACTGTCACGGTAAGGTTGCCTTCGCATTATATTTTAATAGTACCCCCATACATATAATCAAATAAAGGCTACTTGAAGGCACCGTTTTAGTCGTATCTTTACGAAAGAGTAGGGTATTCAGTTTTTTACAGCTGGGAATTGGGCATTTCAGTTGCTCTTTTGGTTATGTATGGTTATTATGCCATTGCATTTTTGTTATCTATGTTTACTAGGCGTGGCTGATTAAGTTGAGTGTTCATGCCTTCCCTGTCCGATTTCCTTTTTTTAAAACATGCGATTTTTTCCATTCATATAATGCGTGTAGTCATACAAGACAAGTTATATTTATAATCATACAATATTATATTCTACTTGACATTCCATATTGACGTAGTACACAAATGCTTCAATTAAAGAAGCACAGCTATGGATTGAAATAAGGCCAAATGACGCGTATAATTCCTCCGAACTTTGTACATGAACAGTGCATTATGTTAGAAACAGAAATATTGGTGATCTTGCTTAGTTATGCATTATCTATGGTTTGGTAGTCCTGAACAAATAATGTGACCAATGGTATTTTTCATAATTTAGTTTCTTGATACAATATTAACGATGTCCGGGTGTAAAAACTTTTTTTTTTAATTTTGAAGAATGCATTTTAAATATTTTTATTCTATTGTATACCCATTAAGACAACTGCATGTGAATTTTAAAACACATGTATTGTGATTTAAGAGAGAAATTGCTATTTTAATTTCCCTACACCCAGCCTAAGAACGTACTGCACAAACAAATGGAGGCAACCAACCGCATGATAAATAAAATAAATCTCCAACAGATAACACAATAAAAACAAAAGTGTATTTAAATCTAATGATTATTTCTTCAATCAAAAGTGTAAAAATGATATTTGGTCTAATAATGAAGTAGATAAAAATGTAACCCCACCCTCCCTGAAATTAAGGCATTCTTTTGCATATTGCCAATAAGTACCCTATAGATAAATGGAAATAAAATATGATCTAAACAATTGGCACCATTGAATTTTTTTCAAAAATAACTTCAATGTGTGTGTAATGTTTTAACTGAATTTTAAAAGGTTTTACCGAGCGGTTTTGAAAATATACATTTCAGAAATCCTTAGTAACCCGATTTTCATCTGTTTACCACATATTAATTCCTAAAAAATTAAAGAAAGAAAATATAAAAAAGTTTTTTTCTCCAAATTACACTATAAAGTGATGTTACGAAGCCGAAACATTGTCTTATAACTAAAAATTAAATAAAAAAGAAAAAAAAATATTTTGGCTCTAGTGGGGGTTGAACCCACGACCTACAGGAAATCAGTCAATTTGTCATAAAATTACTGAAATTGAGAACTCTTCAAGAGGAGATTCTTTATTAGACCCGGATATCCTTAATACAAAGGTTGATATACGCATTCTACTTACATGTATTTCAGGTGTCTGATACAGGAGATGTCAAACTGACTGGAGAATGTATTCCTAGATCTATTATACCACCAGAAAGGTCAACAGATATTCGGTATGGCTTTGGCTATCTTGCACCTGAAGTGTTGAGAGGTCAGGCTTATGTAGCGTGTGCGGACATGTACGCAGTGGCCATTTTTGCTCTAGAAATAAAACTACCAAATTTTGAAGCGTTTTCAGACTTTCCTAGTCACAAATTTGAGGATTTTCTTAAAGTGTCGTGTCGGAAGTACTTTGAACATCATATGCGAGCTTTGGCACTGTCTCAAGATGCTATAGAAAAACTGTCGTGTTGTCTTGATGCTGACGTACAGAAGAGACCGGATGCTGCAACTTTAGTGCTAGTATTAAAGCTAATGGACAGAACGTCATCATCCAAACGTGTAGCCACTCCAAAAACAATATGGCGGACATTTTCTTCCAAGAACAGAAAATAGATGCGCACAATTTGTCGATGATACAAACTTATTTGGGTATTGTCTTATCAAAGTACTCACGAAAACCTTACAACTAAGCATTGATAAAAACAGCACCCAGGCCGGTTCAATGGATTATGTCGAAGTATACTAGAAAAGACGCTCTTTGTGAATTCAGCAGTTTTTACACAATGCATGTTTATGGTTTTTTTTACAGAAACGTTATGTTGATATACACATGTACACTCGTATATGTACGCAATATGTATTGACAAAAATGTATTAACATACCTGCTAGTATGTAGTTAGCAGTTTTAAGTATTACGGTTGTATAGTACGCGTATTTTGTGATATCACATACAAGTTTACTTTCATGATTGCAATGGTGTTGTTGGACTATTGTGTGGCAGTATCATGTTTTATGTAAATAAAGCTGTACAACTGGACTAGGTTTTATATGAGGGTGGCATTTTGTACTACTAGTATTTGTTATTCTCCCTAAATGTAATGTCTTCATATTTGATAGTTATCCATCCAACACGTTATAGAGAAAACAATAGCAACATCTGTAGTGTACAGCACGAAATACTTACATTTCACACATGGAACATAAAGCTAGAGCTGCATGTTTAGTTTGGCTAGCCACGACTGGTGCTGGCAGTGGGTCTCTTGGTTTCGAGACACATGCTCTTTGTTTATAAACCGAATAATTTCAAGAGACATATAATGATACTATACTAGTACTTTAATAAGGGCAAACGGCATATACATTTGTCTACACATGTATATGTTTAGTTCTTAATTATACTATGTGTTTATTACTGCATGACTATTGTATTTTGTGCATGTCATTTTATAAAATTTTAGTGAACTGCACAATTTAACATATAAATGTACGTACACGGTATTACAGGGAGTATGTACTTGTGTGTAATTATTTATATGATATAACGCTGACTTAGAATGAGAATGTCGAATGTACGTGTGAGACTAACACATATTTATAATCTGCGTCATGAGGCGCATCTTACGAAAATTGAAACTTGTCTTGTTGACCAAACTGAAGTTTTAAAAGGCTTGTTTTTCCATAAGTAAAGAGTGCTTTTCAGATAGTTTTTTCTTGTTTTCTCGACATATCGATTTTGTACTTATGACATTCTCATTCTTACCCAGCGATATGTATCTCGGTGAAGTCTTTTATAATTAAAAGCCTTTCGAAACGTTGGAATAGAATAAATTTGATAAATTCACCCTGCTTTGTTCATTTCCAATACTAAAACATATTATAGTTTACTACCATGAGATTCGAACCTATACTGAACAGTGGTATCGCCTCACCCTATCAACTACGTACTAATTATCGAACCAGACTGTTCTCGAAGCAAACCAAAAATGGTTTCCCAAATACTAGTAACTAGCACCAATGTGACAACGCATTCATCTATAATAACTGACAACATACGGGTCACGTTTAATGCCCACCAATTGGAACAGATAGCGTTGTTGTGAATAAACAGTATCCGTAAATAGTGTTATGCTATAATGCATCAATCAAAAATAACCATGTCTCAACACCGGGGAAGGCCGGGGTAGCTGGGGGAACAGTCTAGTGTGTTTACCATTCTGTTGTTCCAACACTGCTGTGTGAGTGTGGGGCTCTTTCGCGCAAAAATAGCTGGGAAATATAGCCGTGTTTTAACCTCCACTTGTCCATGGGGACTGGGGCTGGACTTTTACCCGGGGTTGGGGGTGTTGTTTCAGTTGACTGGTGCATAAACTCTAAAACTCATTTGGTCTCTGTCTCAGCGGTTCTGTGCTGTGTGATTTGTTGTTAAATTGTTAAAAACAATAAAATAAAAAGGAAACAGATCATTATTATATATTTTTAATTCTAAAAGACTGTTATTAGGAACAGGTATCCAAACCATTCGGTAGAGGTCACAAACCACCAAATAGAGTTGTTCTTTAACTCAATGTAAAGTGACCTAGGTTAGCCAAAAAAAGTCAATTTTTTGTCCATGGGGCCCTCTCAAAATCTTTTAATTAATAGAAATAGCATCCAGCTTGAAGAAAATAAAAAAAGCAGGGGGTCATGTATCATATAAGAACAATTTGGTTCGTCAAAGGCGGTGAACAGATTTTCTCACATGTACGGATTTACTCACTGTCCGTTAGCCCCAACCTTACTTTCACTTTCATATTTAAGCCAGAATACAAAATATTTCTGAATAAAGCCATTTAACTTCATCACATACATGCATACAAAGCATTTAACACCAAGTACATGATTCTGATGCTGATTTGTCAAGACATACCCCCATTTCCAGTCGCTTTAAAGTTTTTTAACGGACTATTTGACTGTGGTTTAGTGGTTATATACCTAGACAGATCAGAGAAAAACTTATAGATCACTTATTGAGTAAGTCGAGGACAGATGTAAGTTTTACACCCACCATGCGCAGTTAGCAGCAAGGGAGGGCAATGCTGCAAAACTTGGTCAGTTGTGTGTGTTATGATAAACCTTACATATAATTTACAAATTGCATTATTGCTTCGTGAAGAAAACCTTGCAATGATAACAAGGCCATCTTTACATAATGCATAATCGATTGTATAAAACATGCTGTACATGTCCTTTTAATATGTTCCTTTTCCACTGGTAGACACCGTACAGCGGAAATAGCCCCCTATTTTGGACGAAAACGAAAGTAAAAGTGGTAATCGATTTCGGAGGACGGTAAGTTTTTAACCATTATTCGGTAAAAATGTATGCGATTCACTTGAAGTGAACTGATTTAGGTAGTATAATGTTTATTTTAAAGCTCCAATGTAGTCATTTGCTCTGTAATTTCGTTAACTCTTGACAAACAGCACCGAAATGTACCTCTTTTGGCGGACGGTTCATTTTTTTTTATCGCACGGGGTCTAGTTAATGTTATTTATTTGATTTTCTCGTTACACTTATGTATTTTTTGTACGTAAATAGAGTTTATATAGATTAATTTTCAGGTTTAGTCCGTGTGGTTAATCATACATGCTTGTCTATGAACATAAAAATAACTTTGTGTCACCGATTTAATGTATATATTCATTTGAACGTTCTGGGGACAAACATCAGAATAGTTTATATAAAAATAGCCATGGTTTGAAGTATTTCAACGCAGGTAAAGAAGATAAAGCGTATATGTTTTCATGATACTTTTCGTTCATGTAGAGCATGCTTTGGATATCATGCATGAAATATTGTCATATTTACAAGCAGTCCTATTCTATAAAGAGGCCATATCTGTGCTAGAATACGAGCCAGAGTAAGGCGACGGTTCTTCGATTGATCGTTACCTCGGAGCATGCAGGCATTTGTTTGTCATTTTAAAATATTGAAACTTAACATACTAACGACGCATAGATGAAAGTCAAATATTAATTACTAATTATAAATGTAAACTACGTACCTTCTATCATTATTAGTTCTTGGAAAAACTATATTTAGTAAATCGTATCAAGTATGCATTAGTCTAGCGTGGAGTTATAGATGTACAACGACCTTCGAAATATGACCTTTGAACGAGTCCACTAGCCAGGGTTGAAACGATTTTCACCGTTTTTTCTATTAAAGTATGGCTTTATCTAAAACAAATAATGTTAATTTCTAGTTGGCAACATGGCCTTCTGGATAACCTGTCCTATTCACAGAAACATACTTAGTATATGGACTGTGTGTTCGAGTCCTCTGCTGTTCAACTTTGTTTTTATTGTACTTTTGTATTAGATTCTACAATCTACATGCATGCTTTTATACTTTATAAACGATACATCTTATTCATACATTTGACAAAAAATAGCTTTGTTTATATATTAATTTAATATGGATATTGTATTCATTGCTCATCTTACATCTGAACATTGCTCAGACGACTATTGGGTTCATTTACAAATAACATCATTTTAAGAGTTCTCTGTAGAAACGTCAGCATTGGCAAATAGTTACTCAATGCGCGCGGTTTGGCTGACAGTTGACCGATACTTCGGTTCAAAAGTCTGCACATGGGAATGTTTTCAGTGCATCAATGTATACATAAGAACAAATAAATGTTTTAGAAATGTACATAATAGACATGCACGCGCATGTTTATTTAACAAAATTAAAAATGAATGTCCATGTTGGTGGGATTCGATCCCAAGTTAAAACATTGAAAAAGGCTAACGAGCGGTAGGTTAGCCAAATGCCCAAGGAGGACGATATAAATCACCAGTTCAAATATGCATTTCAATTCTGATTGGGAAAAAGACACCCCGTTTACCTGGATTATTTCATTATTAAAAGTAAGTTACGCCCGACTGCTTGTGATTTATCTATAGCAGCGTCTTTAAAATGGGTGGGGGACCAAACATATGTTGTCTTTCTATATAATGACTAAGATTGTGTATATCTAGGAAGTTGTTGATTGTAAAAATAGGAGGTCATTGTATTAGGGGTCCGGCATACTCCCCGGGAACATTGTCAAAAACCGTGGATCCATCTGGTGCGTTCTGAGATACCTTATTTGGTACTATTTGCCCATTTTGTTACAAAATCAAGCTAATTGAAGTTCTTGTTATTCATACTTGCGAAATTGCCCAGTATTCCGATTTAACCTTATTGGGAAGGTTATTGGATATGACAAACTAGAAAACATGAGTTATAGACGAGGACATGCGCTATAGCTTTTTAAATGCGGGATAACGTATTTTATAGATACTTAGCGAGCGAAGCATGAAAAACGCATTTTTATACTTTTTTTCACCATGAACAAAAGGCAAATGACCTATCATGGGACTATTCTGAATTATTAGGGGGCGAAATAGATATGCCCCCATGTCCTGACTTGGTGGGGCGGGTGGCTTTATTTGGTCTAGCATAGCTAAACTACTTAAACGATGTCCGGGTGTAAAAACCTTTTTTAATGTTGATGACTGCATTTTAAACATTTTTATTCTATTGTATGTTCATTTAAACAACTGCATGTGGATTTTAAATCACTTTTATTGTCATTTAAGAGAGTAATTACTATTTTTATTTTCCCTACACCCAGCGTAAGAAAGTACTGCAAAAACATTTTATGGAGTCAACTGCATGATAAATAAAATAAGTCTGCAACAGATGCCATAATAAAAACAAGAGTGTGTTTAAATCTAATGATAATGATAATGATTATTTCTTCAATCAAAAGTGTAAAAATGATGTTTGGTCTGAGTATGAAGAAGATAAAAATAAAAATGTAACCCTACCCTCCTTGAAATCAAGGCATTTTTGTCATATTGCCAATAAGTACCCTATTAGAGATAAATGGCAATAAAATATGATCTAAACAATTGGCACCATTGATTTTTAAAAAAATAATCAATGTGTGTGTAATGTTTTAACAAAATTTTGAAAGGTTTTACCAAGCGCCTTTGAAAATATACATTTCAGAAATCCATAGTAACCCGATTTTCATCTATTTGCCACATATAAATTCCTTTACAATTAAAAGAAAAAAGAAAACATTATTTTTCTCCAAATTACACTATAAAGTAATGTCACGAAAAATTAAAAGAAAAAAAAAGAATAAAAATAGTTTGGCTCTAGTGGGGGTTGAACCCACGACCTATAGAAAATCAAATAACATTTTGGTCCCCAATAATTTTTATAATATAAAGATATCACTGAACAATTTAAACAAAGCAATAGTTTTTGTAAATTCGATTAGTTCTTGTCAATATAGTCAAAATTAGGAAACTAGACCCTGTACAGGACTGCTAGACCCAGTGCAGTAAAAAACTAGACTCTGTACATTAAATTTCTTAAAAAGGCTAGACTCTGTACACAACACAATGTTGTTTTTCTTCAATTAAATGCTTGTTAGTGCATGTTTATTGACGAGGGTTTCAACATAGGTAGAGAACTTGACAGGTAAAAGTTTGAATCTTAACAGGGTCTTGGAAAATGTATAATTTAGCTGCGATAAAAGAAAAATGTACGTTTTTCTGCACCGTCCGCCAAAAGAGGTACATTTCGGTGCTGTTTGTCAAGAGTTAACGAAATTACAGAGCTAATGACTACATTGGAGCTTTAAAATAAACATTACACTACCTAAATCAGTTCACTTCAAGTGAATCGCATACATTTTTACAGACTAATGGTTAAAAACTTACCGTCCTCCGAAATCGATTACCACTTTTACTTTCGTTTCCGTCCAAAATAGGGGGCTATTTCCGCTGTACGGTGTCTACCAGTGTTTTCACTTAATACATTAGCGAAATATCATTCGCCTGCTTTATGCATGTGAAAGTGACTCTGAGACACTTAAGGTGTTAGATGTACATACATTACGTATTTAATGTATTATATGCATTAATAAATTATTGTACCAAATAAATTGATTCATTTTAAAGTAAAAATAGTATAAACAATTTTACACTAGTTATAATATTATACTAAGCGTCTCAGTCGTCCACGAAAACTATTGTACCTAATGCAGCATAATTGCTTTTCAATTGTAAACAACATACGACATGTAGTTGTATTTTTCGAGTCATCGAGAGAAACTAGCTGTACTTTAATATTGCCGTCAAAACCGCTAAAACGGAGAGTTGTAGTCAGATTTCTGCTGTTATCAAGATTGTTCCGTATTATTTTGATTCCATTTAAGATAAAATCGCTCATAAATATTTAACCCTCCGCGTAATCAATTAATGACTTCTTTAGTCTCTCAACCTGGACCATCATTTGTTCATATTTCGCTAAGTAATGGTGTCCGGCAACTATCTGCTCTTCAAGAGTTGACAGCAATTGAAGATTTGCTTCGATGAGGCTTGGTATTTTCAGTTCAAACTTGTCTAGAATATCTTTGGGACGACGCATGAGTTGTTCAACCAGCGTCGTTAACATACATTTCCCTGTCACCTTATCAGTTTTATTTTCAATAAGATCTTTAATAAGCTTTTCCGCTCGGTGCTTCGACCAAGCCTTTGCGTCTTTTTTGAACGCCTTCGCGTGCCTGGCTTCTTTCGTCTTGCGAAGAAGGTTCGACGATATATGTCGTTGTACATTCGGAGGCAGCTGCTCCGGTATGTCTATGAGTGATGGTCCAGCAAAAAGAATGCTTCCTCTACTGGACCTTGAGTTGTTTGAGTCACTGATGTCATTTTCTACCGCATTCACATCTTCTTGCAAGATGCCCAACTTCAGTTTAATAACTGCAACTATTTCCGCTTCAACGTCTGAAACTTTATTCTTTTCATCTTCCCAATCTTCAATGGCTGTACATAACCTGTTGTAAAACGCAGCATCAATTCTTTGCTTTATCCAATGCCAATGTTGCTGATCCTTGACGTCGCTGGGGATTTCGGGAATTTCGTTATCTTTCCAAGCAGAGCATAGCATGAATTTTGCCTGTGGAGTTGCAATGTAACTTTGGATATCGTGAAAGATTTGTTGGCTTTTAATTTCCATATCGGCTCTGGATTCTCTTACGACTGTGTCTGACTTTTCTTGCAAGTTTCGAAGATTTCTACGTTTGCATTCGGATCGTTCTCCATCTTCTCGCTGTGTATATCCAAGTCGTTTCACTGTCGTTTTTAAGTAGTGACTTATTCTCTGCAACACCTTTTCCATCCATCTGAGGAAAACATATGCGGTTCTTGTCATGATTATGTTATGTTATTTATGCTTATCAATACATGTAGCAAAATTAATACCAACTAACAACCAAACCTTTTTTAACAGGACAATTAAATGTATGACTTTTTAAAAGAATGTACTATTTACTCTATGTACGTATATATCAATGTTTAGTTACAAAACTGGCCAATTTATTTTATTTACATGTTTTACGAATTATGAGCACCAAAATAATGTATGTTAATTTGCGTATGATAGGTATCGTCAAGCAGAGAAATATGAGTGTATTTCACATTTACGAATACTAGTTTCTGTATGAAAATTTTAAGTATAATTCTAAAAGACATACTTGTATGAAGATCGGATCCGTCTGTCTATCGCTGTAGTAAACAAGGAGCTGAGTGCTTCTAACACTGCTTTGTACTCGTCATTTACGTATTCTGGATTTGCATCTATGTCACTTTGTGCTTTCATTGTTGAAAAGAACACAGCCATTGAATCTTCAAACTTTGGCCAGAACTTTCCAAGTTGTTTCAAAATGTGAGCTTTTACCTTATCGCGGCTTTCACATGGAACGGCATCAAATCGATTTGCCACAAACATGACACATTTTGGATCGAATGGGATTCCACTAGTGCTGTTGTTCTGTTGTTCTATGATGAGTTTAAGAAGCAGTAATAGCTGCAAATTATAAATTGATATGTACTCGTAAAAAACGTTATGACGAGGGGTGTAAAAGTACAATCTTATATACAATTAAACTATAGATCTAGCTTTAAACCACATAAATACCACATCAAATCACAGCATTTGTAACAGACAGAGAGACAAATGGTCAAATCCATTTAACTCAACTATATATTTCAGGAACCTTTCGAATTATAATGTATTGTTCATAAATTTAAATAACTAACTAATAATAAAAATGTAACCCTTTCTGATTAAAAAATATACTATTAAACATATATTATAATATTATTAAAAATAAATGTTTATGAAGTTGGTTTACGCAATAAAGATGATGCATATTGTGAATCGATTGTTAATTTTGTTCTAGGTTTTGCTGTTGTTTTGAATGTTAAGTTTGGATATTTAAACTCACCCTATCCTCTTTCACACCACCAGCAGAATCGGAGAATATGAAGTATATAAATCCCAATATCTCATTATTGTTTATAAATTCCATCAAATTATCTTTAAAGAATTCATTTTCTCCAATACCAGGTGTATCTGCTAACACCAGTCCACTCTGAAATCAGAAATATCCGTATAGATTTTAGAAAACATATTACAAGACTGTGTGATTGTTTATTATAAAGTGTCGTCATTATATCCTTTAATATTATGTACGTGTATTTTGTCACCATTTTTACCAGCTAGAATCTGACTAACCGACTCCTGAGAACACCCCTGTAGGCATTCGAACCTTCTATCACCAGCTTCGAAGACCATTGACGAGAAGGAGGTTATTGTGAAATACAAATGTAGTTGAACTGTTTGGTTAATTGGGAGTCACCACTGGTTGTAATTACACAACAACACATAATGTGAACAATAAGTTGATTTCGTAAAAAATGAATCGCAATCTCTGTTGACATTTCTGTTCGGAATATTTGACATGATAAATCATAATTACGGTTTTCAAAATGATGTACCCTTTACTACACTGGAAAACTCAACCTCATATTCTGAATGATGGCATTTCACGGTCGTATCACATGATCATACTCGGTATAATGTTACTGGATAGGTTTGTGTAGGTGTATGTTCTGAAGGTTTGAATGATACATCTATATGATACATTTCAGTATTACATACCTTGAGAAGCTCCAAGGGTAAAAATACTTGAACTTCTTTTACATCGTGTCCTTCCGTTTGTTCACATCGCCTAATGTCTACAATCTGATAAAACTCGTGAATACCAGATTCATCAAGAGAATCTATTACTTTGGTTTCTCCACCACTTAATAGAATTCTTAAGTGACTTTTAGCTCCATATCTTATTGTCGTGATGAATGATGCAAAATGTACTCTATTTATCGAGCGAATATCACACCCAAACAATAAATTCAGAAATGAAGATTTCCCTGCTGCCACCTCTCCTGAAATAAATGGTGCGTAAAGGTGGGATACAGAAAAGTAATGACAGTGAACATGTGCTTTCTCTTAACCGCGGAATTGCATTAAAAAATTAAATTCAATTGGTCAATATACCTACACATACAATACCGTCACAAATATAGAATGATGACTCGATTGTGAAAATACATGAGAGACATGTTTATTAATAACTTATTACATTGTTTGATGCCTTTGTTCCAATCTTCAATAATTCTTTAAGATATAAAACGTACAAATTCAAGTGTTTAGTGTTCTTATTACTGTTATGTACTCTTTTTAGCCTTGGTTACATTGTAAATTGATCCGTATCGTCGGTACGCATTGCATGTGTAATATCTTACCTGCAATAAGGACAATGCACAGTTTGTTTGAGCAATATCTCACGAACAATAAGGACAACACACTGTTTGTTTGAGCAAAATCTTACCTGCAATAAGGACCATGCACTCTTTTTTTTAGCAATATCTCACGAGCAATAAGGGCAATGCACTCTTTCTTTGAGCAATATTTCACGAGCAATAAGGGCAATGCACTCTTTCTTTGAGCAATATCTCACGAGCAATAAGGACAATGCACTCTTTCTTTGAACAATATCTCACGAGCAATTAGGACCATGAACTATTTCCTTAAGCAATATCTCACGAGCAGTAAGGACCATGTACTCTTTCTTTGAGCAATATCTCACGAGCAATAAGGACAATGCACTTTTTCTTTGAGCAATATCTTACCTACAATAAGGACCATGCACTCTTTCTTTGAGCAATATCATACCTGCAATAAGGATCATGCACTCTTTCTTTGAGCAATATCTTACCTACAATAAGGACCATGCACTCTTTCTTTGAGCAATATCATACCTGCAATAAGGATCATGCACTCTTTCTTTGAGCAATATCTCAAGAGCAATAAGGATCATGCACTCTTTCTTTGAGCAATATCATACCAGCAATAAGGACCATGCACTCTTTCTTTGACCAATATGTTACCTGCAATAAGGATCCTACACTATTTCTTTGAGTAATATCTTACCTGCAATAAGGATCTTGCACTCTTTCGTTGACCAATATCTTACCTGCAATAAGGATCATGCACTCTTTGTTTGAGCAAAATCTTACCTGTATTAAGGATCATGCACTCTTTGTTTGGGCAATATCTTACCAGCAATAAGGATTGTACACTCTTTCTGTTTCATATGATCAATCTTAGTGTAACAGTCGTCAAGTATATCGTCCGATGTGTTATCCTTCTGTAAGAGGTCGGTGACGAATTCTGCCCTCTTAGATTCATCCTTGGTATCCAGTATAGATATAAGTTCTTTATACATGTGTATAAGACGTTCTCTCTTTCTATCATCCTCTTCACTTGTTCGGAACATAGCACTTTCGATCTAAAACATACATATTCAACACGTAACATGTAGTCCCCAAAAGACGAGACTTAAGACGTTGTACACCCTTGGAAATATTTAGAATCAGTTTTCTAAAATCGGTTTTGAAGTTGTGTGTCCCAAAAGACAAATCATATCATCGAAATTATTCAAAGGAGTATTGAATGCTACTCGTACAAGTGGTATGATATTGTAATGACATGTGGATTAAATGAGCAACAAGATATGAGGAATGAGGAAAGTAGACATGGAATGCAGCCCTCAATCAGCCGAGCACAGAAAAACCTAAGCAGCATCATATACACAAATAAAAGACGCAATATCCAAACATAACGACAATAAAAATGTTCAAGCTGAAGAAACTAGTTTCATAAAGATATTTAAAAACTGTGGCACCAAGTGACCAAACGAGGCGTTGGTGTGAATTTACCCAGTTATTTTCCCGGATGACCCCTAATGGAATGCCAAAAAACTGCTGTATCCAGCGACAAAGCATAACAATACGGTAACCTCAAGTAACAAAACAAGTCATTACTATGACCTGACCCAGTTACAAATCCTAAAAACTACCTAACACTGCGAAATTCAACGACTAAATGCCCTCCAACGACCAAACTGCAACACTTGGTGACCAAACAAGGTTCCTCTATAATTTGGCCGAATAACATAGTTATAGAAACAATCACGCCAAACATATGGGGATATTACAATTACGCTTGCACGTGGTGACTAAGGTTCTTTTATGAACGTAGTAATTTGATTATGTTATACGCATATCTTGCTCGTGCATAGTGAGTAAATGAACGTATTGGTCATGAATAACCCAACTTTGCTCTGAAGTACGATACATTTTGTATTAATTATTAATTATTCTTTATACACTTGCATATGAAATTAATGTTCCCTGACATTTTCAATACATCGCGCTTAATGCGAAAAGACATGCTAGATGCAACATATCATTTGTCTCGTCCGAGTACGTAATTGCTAATTTATGTTGAAATACGTGATATGAAACCGGTTTTTAAAGTCAAGACGAATATTTAAGTCACATTGGTTGTAATTTGATTCCTAAATTCACCATGTGTAGCAAACATAAGAGATATAATTGACAAACTTAAAACGTTTATTGAACGTATGTTAGGAAACAAGTTACATCCATCTATTTTGCAACAATCAGAACCTCTGACGTAATTTATTGTTACATAGACAATAAAACGCGATTGGTATCCTCAGCGCTGCAGAACATAAACAGTTTGGTAAAAAAGAACAAAGTCGACACACGACACTCTCACAGCCTATTTCATAATCCGTAGTCAAACATTGCATTTCTAAGAAAAGAAACGTCAAAAATAACATAAAAACAACCCAAAATAAAACAAAAAGGTTTTTTGTCAGATTCATGTATGTTGTGCGTTTTGCGATGAAGGAAGAGGAACACCAGCCATAAAATACAATTCCAGCACCATGCTGTTCATGGACAGGACCTAACATGAACCATCGTCATTCTGCAAGACAATAGGATGGATAAAGTTCACACTTCATGTACTCGTGTGTTCGGTTTCCAGTGTTGTTTAGTCACTGACAACTATGCCCTCACAGAAATTCATAAAATGCTGTATCATTAAAAAGTCGTTTATGTACGATATGGCGGTTGTTCCAAACTTATCATTTTGCTTCGTAATCGCTTTATATCTAATATTATTAATACTTATTTAACAAAAGTTCTCAAATAATATACTGTAATTGTTTTAAATATGTGTCAAAGTTTTAGATGGAAACATGAGAAGCCATTTATTTTCAGATTCACATTAGACACGGGTAATTAAAGAAATTAAAATTACTTGTACTGCTGCACTTTAATACGAGAAGAGTTCAACTCAAATTGGAACAAAAAATGAACGCCGGTTGTGCCATGCTGCATGGCTTATAACAATCGATACAGTTCTATTCAACACGCGTAAAAATGTTTTTGGCAAAACATATGATTACTATATAATTTTTATTCAATTTGGTTAAAGCTAAACACAGCAATTTAGTAGATGGTGTGGCTTTTGTCTTTTTAAGCATCACAAAAGTGAAAATTGGCATTTTAAGGAGACAATTAGTAATAATAGTCGAAATAATGGTTTAAAGAGTGTAATTTCAAGATTGAAAATTGCCCAACATTGTCGATACCTACACTAGTTAGTTTCATTGGTTGCATGATATATGGTGAATCCAGAAGCACAAATGTGAATGGTTACAAAGACGGTAATGTCCTTAGGAACTATCAGACAAATGATTTCGAAACATGTTCCTCCGCTGTAAAACCAAGAAAAACATGCATCGTTGCCAAAGGTTGTTGACTCGGCATGTGCGACATCAAGAACATTAAGAGGAAATAAATTTTGCCTCTAATGAGGAAATGGTGCTATTTTAGAACAGGCCATAACGGGTTGGGAGACGCTGGTGTTTGTTCAGCTTTGTGTGTTTGCGGACGTTTTCAAGGAAATGCATTTTGTATGTTATTGTGGAAATATGCACGCCAACATCAATATCAAATTGACAAAATTGCAGGTTGTGGTCTATGTACAAGTACAAACGGTTTCAATCCGATTTTCAACTAATGCGTGTCACGTATTGTTCCTTATTACTGTACATAGTGCTTCATCCAGACTCAGCTTCAAGTCCCCACACAGAGGCCAAATAATACTTTATTTGATATATCTGTTCAAGCTTTTGACCTTTAAACGCAAATAACAACGGCCTCTACAGTAATGTTGATATTGATTTAGCCGTAGATCTACATTGTTCCAAGATTTGTATTTTGAAATACTTGCATATCATTCTGTCTAAAAAGGGTATAATTGTGCACTAGGAACCTAGGTCAGTGTCCCTTTCACCAAATCTCCACCTGACTGATAAGCTCATGAATTATTTAGTGGAGGCAGAAAGCATCCGCTGGTGATAAGCCTCCAGTAGTAAATTCAGTTTACATGTGGTAGTATTTGCAACAATTTGGTACATAGCTGTTGCATTGTTGATTGTGCGAACCCGCCAGAAAAAAGAAAAGGGAATATAGTATTGCATAGAATTCCTAAATATCTGATATGGAGGAGAGAAGCATGGTTTAAAAACATTAACTAACTTGATAAAGACTTAACTCATTCGCAGCAAAATTCATGGACAGATACTTCTCGTGTTTGTAGATCTAAAAGATTTAAGAATTTCATAACATGTGTGATTGCAGTTATACTGCATGTACACAAATCTTTTTATTTGTAAATTATTTTATATTCCGTGTTCGTAGTATAGTATTCACATTTTCAATTAAAACAACCTAGATCTACTAGTAAACAGTCATACTTGAAAGCTTCCTGAAATGTTGTGTTGATTAAATGCCTACCTAATATCACCTAAGGCAATGGTTATTAGAACTATTGAACTATTGAAACATTAAACTAACTATAAATCTCAACCTTCCATCGACACAAGACGAAGTTTGATACTAAATAAATATAGCATGTCGCCTAAGCCAGTTAAATGCAACTAGAGTAACTTCCAGTAGACGATAAATAATCACGAACACGTCAACACAACACAAGGGCAACCAACAAAGCATTACTTAACAGAAAAACAAACATATTTTGAAATGAACGAAGCAGTCTGATGCTGGACTTAAAACAATAAAGGCAGATATCGTACGAAGACAGTCATTGAAGAGAAACTGACACAATGACAAAATTGTTTATAAGTAGAAACCGAGTCCAAATTCTAATACATAAGTATATATCTTTGTTTAGACAACATCAACTGTCTTATATTTTCATGTTACCAACTTAAACGCGATTACTTTACACATATTATAGTGAAGTTTATCTGCACGGTTTGAATTTCCAGGTCAGAATTAATATGAGATTATTATATAAGT
Source organism: Spisula subtruncata (assembly GCA_963678985.1). Lineage (NCBI taxonomy): Eukaryota > Metazoa > Mollusca > Bivalvia > Venerida > Mactridae > Spisula > Spisula subtruncata. The sequence goes on along the minus strand of OY787670.1, from coordinate 37,457,241 downwards.
AACGATAGCAGATAATCATATTCAAATGTTGTAATAAACGCTCCATGTTGTTCAAGAATGCGTTTATATAGAGGTTAAATTAAAATTGATATAACTATTTTCATAGAATTGTGAATGAACATAAAATCTGCATGAATTATTCTGCGAGAATGTAAATCATTGCATATATAATTTGCAGTGGAGATTTCGCTGATGAACAACATCGCCAAATGATATCCCCTTGAAAAGTTTACCTTAAAATACTAGGGGATAAGGAAAACATTTTAATAAAATGCGATATTCAATTCATGACTGCTGTTAATTTCGTCTAGAGTTGTCTAATTTCTCAAAATTGTATTCCGTTAGGTCGATATATCGCGAATGGGATATATTAAACAGATCTTACCTCGGCTATTGGTCTGACACCTTGTCTTCTACGATATTCCATTCTCAACCTGTCCTTGATTTCTTCCAGACCATCTTCAGCAGGTTCAACATCATGCTGTGTGCATAGATCAATCGCATCCATCATATCTTCTATTTCGTCGATCTCAGTCAGTGTTGGGAACTCATCCTGATGAGCGTCCATGATGCCGTCCACACTATGGTCAAAGATAAGGATATACTAATATACTCATTATTCAACTAAAAGTATTAAGGCATCAAATTATACGATATCGATAGTTTACTGAAAGTATATGCATCACACAAATATAGGAATTCCTTGAAACATGTCTGCGATGTGATATAAATAAAAAAATTAATTTGTGATTGATGTAATTACTAGTATTGCATTCTTTTGAGAAATAAGATCGAAGACCTTTAGAACAGTTTTGCAAAATTTTATACACATTTGTCTTACTAATACTAGTACCTTTAAATTAATCACCTTATTTTTGCGCAAACACGTGTTTCTTATTGTACGTACACGTCCTTAGTAGTAATACTTAAAGCATGTACTTTGGTCTTGATAAAAACATTTGTATTTCTGTGTTTAGAAGTCGGATTTAAAATATTTCATGGTATTACTCCACTTCCTACTATCATTCCATTGGCTAATCGTAAAAATATTGACCTATCTTATTGAACTTCTGACATAAACCAGAACCGCACCTAAAGTTGTTTTACTTGGAAGTTCAGTCATTGTACTTACCTAAAAATCCACTTTCACTTTCCACCGTTTATTCTTCTTATTTTGCTAATCCTATTTCTTTATCAACTTCCTTTTTGTATGATTACATAAATTATTGATTAAGTCTTAATGCGTTTATTCAATAAACGGATAATTCTCAAAGCTATATAAACATTTAATTTTGCATTCAGTTTTGTTTATTTAGTTCAGTAGTTTATACAAACAGTCATACAGTGATCATCTATAGGAAATGCCACATTGTCACAGCCTTTTATAGCATTTTAAACTAATAAAATTATGAAATTTGAAGTGACGTATAGTACAGATCGATTATTGGCTGGGGCTGTTTAATTGATTGGCTATTTTTGGTGATTGTTTTCATATTCTAATTGTTTTCATTATCTCAATTGTCTACAGTCGTAGAGGGTAAACTATAAACTGATCCTTTTATTAACAATACAATAGTAAATATTACACTAAATACGTTTCATTGTAAAAGTTAGGATAGCGTTCTGCACCGCTGAATGATTTAGGCTACGTAAACACACTGTTTGGTGCACATAATGATGTTTAAGAAAACGTCAAGCGTTTTTGCATTAACATTTGTTTTTGCTTCTTTTTTTAGATCTTTATCCTTTAAAGATTTATCTAAGTGACATGTAATGTTTCTGTAGCTGTTCAATCGTTCGTGCTCTGACGTTTCTGCTGAATGGATGTTGCCTTCACTGTTTCATTCATTCTTATTAGTTTACATCGGATCATTCAGTAGACGACATCCCTAGTCTGATTCTGATAACGAATCGTAACTTTGATAAGACGTCTTCCTCTAATTATCACAGCAGCACCATTTACTGTTTCTATTGCACTTACATGTATATATGTTATGGATATGTTATTTGTACCTATAAACTATATTGACTTGACCCTATACCGCATGTTTGTTTATTCTTATAAATATGTTAATGATGGGCTAGTTCCAAACTGCGTCATAGGCAGGTTCGGTATGTTTGATAAAAAGCGACATAACGTTTTACAGGTGTATATGTCATACAGTTGTCATTTTGAGTGTTATACATGTATTCAGTGTTATACACAAATTCAGAATGGCACTCTTGACAGGACATTGTTCATATGACCCTGACCGTTCACATTTGTCACATCTGTATCATCAATAATCTCATTTAAATCAGACCCATATTAGCTCCACTACTTAACACTGATATAGGATCTGATGACACTCCATATGGGGTCATGACGATGCTAACTTTACGTCACTCAATCAAATCGCTACTTTCACAAATCTGAAAGTGCAGAGAGTCTCTGCTGTAGTCTACATTCAGAGAGATGTCTAAACGTTATACATAGAGAGTGTAGTTGACTAGAGGTCATTTGAACATGACCTCTTATGTAGTGTATTCAGATCTAACTTACAGCCAACTGGAATGGAGCAAATGTACGGATCTGATTTTAATGAGATTGCTTCATCACCATTATGATCAACCACGACCGTTGGGGCACTGCTTAATTAAATGATGTAGCCATTTTTAAAATGACCATTAACAAGCAAAACAGTGTTTTTACACAACTATCTGTTACTATAGATAATAGATATATCGTTCCTGTGTGAACCTTGTGATTTGTATAAAATAGATATAATGCGAACATACAAAACATGTGTTTAACTTCTATTTAACTTAAAAAAAACACTATCATTAGTTAATTCATCGATGCAGATTATAAGTAACCGATTATCTAGTATTTTACAGTTATTCATCCGATAAGGGATGCGTAAAATACACGTTTATTTATTTCACTTCCTCATGCTTTGTCTGATATTCTAAAACATGTTTTGTGATTGATATTTTGGCAAAATTAACTTTTATCGTGCTGTCATCATAGCCACTAGATTTTGTCAGAGTCGTTCACTAGAACGATAATAATTTGTACTTCAGAATTGTACAGTGTTACAGTGTATGTATTTAAATACAACGAAAGTTTCATACACATACTGTTGTTTTTCGAATTTCAAATGACTTGACCCTCACTAGAGTGGGGTCGAGTTCTACCAAATGCTTAGACGTTGCAAAAGATGAAACCATCTTATGTCTGTACAAAGCGTCACTGAAACACAAAGTCAATTCGTACATGACTTTGATTGTTTACGCGGCATAGAATAAATTAGAATGTAAACTAAATGCCTGATCGATTCAGCCATCTTGAGTCATTTGCTTTATTTTCTATGACAGTCTCGTAATAACCTTAATTACTCTCTAAATACTTCGCTGTGAACGTTGCACTCGAATAGATTTAAATAGTACAACTTGCCATAACGTACCGTTTTGCTTGCCTGGTCAGGGGAATAAGTACTGTAAACTTTGTGTGAAATATGTCAACTTCAAATATTTATAAGCGACTTAAACTTAAAAACCTTACCGGAGAGGTTTCTTTTACGCAAATGATTGTCCCTTAAAACATCACAAAGAAACACTAATAGTTGTAAGATTGGCTCTAAATACATTTTCAATGTGTACGTTGGACATATCAAGACAAATGCGGGTGATGCTGATGTTGGGTCACATGATGAAGAAATAGTACTCATTATTATCACTATTACACACACTATGAAATAAAGACAGGGAATGAAAAAAGGAAGACACACAAATGAAAAACTACAAATAACAAGTTATATCAAGATATAAGATAACATTTAACAGGGAAGGCAGCACTAAACAGGCATATTTGTGTATGCAGCTATATAAATGAACACACAAAAAGAAGAGAAAACACTTAAGTACAATAATGCCCAACACCGAATTTAACAAGACAATGCAACTTAACCTCTCATATGTCCTAATCACTGTACATGTGTAAATATCTTTAAAACATCCAGACTCACTCTAAATAACCCAACAGTTGCCCAATTCATCAGTTATGTAAATAAAGTCATAAAAGGATATGCGAACATCTGACAAGGAAGTCAGCATTTTTTTAAACAGCCAAACAAAAACGACATGAAACCATCACATACAACAAATACTTGGTACACTATCCAACACATAACTGAACAAGAAAATTGAATGTCTAAGCCCAGCTATCAAAACCTGGAATGACATTGTTTCAGAATTTACAACAAATGAATGCTCTAGTTGAATAATCCAGCTATAACAAACTGAATGCCCTAGCAGTATGACCATGTTCCAACAGTAATCATGCTAAAAAGTTGAATTCAGGTTAGTTTAACTGGCCGTCTGAGGTCATAAAATTCCCTAGTTTAAGCTGAATAAACATGTTTTAGCAAACAAATGTCTTAAATCTCTAGCTAAATGGCCCAACCTCGATATGCCGAATGCCCTAGCTGAATGAACAACACCAATTTCCAACAGTAAATACTGAAATGAACAGCTTCAGCCTCCGGACAAGCCAAACTAGAATAGTAATGACAAGTTGTAGGAATTGCATAGCAAGCAGTATGATTATGACAACAATGCGAGAAAATACTAAACATTTTGAATGAGGGAATTTCAGTATTTCTGTTTTGAGAATAGGTCACGAAATTTTCTACCATATGGGGATGTCCAACCATTTGTCCCTGCATAATTACTGTGCCGTATCAACTTCTGCCTTCTATCTATGTTCCTTTCACCTTCATACAGGTTATACCCCCTTATACTCCACTGCCAAGACGTTGAATAAATGGATAGTGCATGTACCAGAACATCAAATGCCCAAGCCAATGTGTTTTCATTGACTTGAAGTAGTTTTCAGTAAAGGTCAAATATCGCTACTAAGTGTAATGTATGGCCGTCAATATATTACAGATACCGGACATTCGGACGGCCATGGAGGTGTTGAAACTACTAGAAATCAATGTAAGGGGTAAAGGAATTCGAAATAAAGATGATGCTATCCGTATGATTATACCAGAGTTGGAGAAAGGTGGAAGATCTTTACAAAAGGCACAGGTAAGTACTATTTATGGCATATTACATAGGGCGATTCATAAAACAAGTACATGTTTCACTTCAAAAATGAATGTCCATTACTACAACTGGTTTTTCAACACATGTGTTTTCAGGATTCATGCAATGCAATATACTTGTATCATAGATATATAACTTTTATTCAGAAAAAGGCTATAGGCCTATAATTCCACAAACATATATACAAATATAAACATAACATGTCTACGGAATACCGTTAGGGCCATCGTGGTTACACATTAAAATCCAGAGGGCGACAATGCGATAGTGCGATAGTACGATGGCGACAATGCGATAATACGATGGCGACAATGCGATAGTACGATGGCGACAATGCGACAACGCGATAGTACGATGGTGACAATGCGATAGTACGATGGCGACAATGCGACAACGCGATAGTACGATGGCGACAATGCGATAGTCATATCGTACTACTACGGAATACCGTTAGGGCCATCGTGGTTACACATTAAAATCCAGAGGGCGACAATGCGATAGTGCGATAGTACGATGGCGACAATGCGATAATACGATGGCGACAATGCGATAGTACGATGGCGACAATGCGACAACGCGATAGTACGATGGCGACAATGCGACAGTACGATGACGACAATGCGACAACGCGATAGTACGATGGCGACAATGCGATAGTCATATCGTACTATCGCCATCGTACTGTCGCATTGTCGCCATCGTACTATCGCGTTGTCGCATTGTCGCCATCGTATTATCGCATTGTCGCATTGTCGCCATCGTACTATCGCATTGTCGCCATCGTACTATCGCGTTGTCGCATTGTCGCCATCGTACTGTCGCATTGTCGCCATCGTACTATCGCGTTGTCGCCATCGCGTTGTCGCATTGTCGCCATCGTACTGTCGCATTGTCGCCATCGTACTATCGCGTTGTCGCCATCGTATTATCGCATTGTCGCCATCGTACTATCGCGTTGTCGCCATCGCGTTGTCGCATTGTCGCCATCGTACTGTCGCATTGTCGCCATCGTACTATCGCGTTGTCGCCATCGTATTATCGCATTGTCGCCATCGCGTTGTCGCATTGTCGCCATCGTACTGTCGCATTGTCGCCATCGTACTATCGCGTTGTCGCATTGTCGCCATCGTACTGTCGCATTGTCGCCATCGTACTATCGCGTTGTCGCCATCGCGTTGTCGCATTGTCGCCATCGTACTGTCGCATTGTCGCCATCGTACTATCGCGTTGTCGCCATCGTATTATCGCATTGTCGCCATCGTACTATCGCGTTGTCGCCATCGTACTATCGCGTTGTCGACTATCGCCAATCGACTACTGAGTCCAAATACTAGGTTTCATCGACTCAATACAAGGAATAATCCTGTGAAGTTTGACTAACCTTGCTCAATGTAAGGTCATGTGACCTTGACCTTTTGCCTACTAACCCCAAAGTGTAGGTTTCATCTACTTAATACAAGCAATCATCCTATGAAGTTTGAATACCTTAGGTCAAAGTAATCTCCAGTTATTGAGCCAAAATCCTTTTCTATCATAAGGTCACAGTGACCTTGACTTTTCGACTGATAAGTATCATCTACTGAATATAAGCAATAATGCTATGAAGTTTCACTTCCATTGGTCAAATTGTTCATTAGTTATTTAGCTGCAACTGTGTTTTAATGTAAGGTCACAGGGACCTTGACCTTTGATCTACTGATCCCAAAAACATTAGGCTTCATCTACTTAATACAAGCAACCATCCTGTTAAGTTTGACTATCCTAGGTCAAGGCAATCTCTAGTTATTGATCAGAACAAAAAGGTCTACGGACCGGCCCATCAACATTTGCAAAACAGTATACCCCCACTTCCTTTCAGTTATTATTCACAGAGTTATCTACTCGCGCCTTTTGATGGGGAGTGTGATCATAAACACGTATGCAAAGTTTCAAGGCAATATCTTGAAGGACTTGAATTTAAGGACAATTTATGTCAAATATCTAAGGTCTAGGAAATGTGGTTCTGGTGAAGATTTTTAGTTTTTCCCATCCGAATCCAGAGATGCCCCGAGGAGGGGTCTATCTGATCCCTGGGGTTATGATTTAATCACACTTCAAAATTGGTAGAGGTCCATTAGACCATGCTACATGTCAAATATCTAAGCTCTGGCTCTTGTGGTTCTGGAGAACAATTTTCGAGTTTTCCTATACAAAACCATATATGCCGCGGGGCCAATCTTACCCGGTGGTCATGATTTTAACAAACTTGTCCCCTAGACAATGCTTCACACCAAATATTCAAGCTCTGGGCCTTGCTGCATCGTAGAAGATTTTTTTTTAAATTTGGCTGCCATGGAAACCAGAGTTCCTCATGAAATTCCATTTTTGAACAACTTTGAAATGGGACCACCAAAGGATCATTTCTACCAAACTTGGTACCAATTGACCCAGAGGTTTAGGAGAAGTATATTTTGTAATTTGAGGCAAAAGTTTGACGGACACATGGATGGACAGTCTGATGACAGTTTCCACAAAATCTCAAAAGCTCACAATATCACAGTGTAACAGGTGTGCTAAAAATTGGACTGGTACGAAAATTTTAACCAACGACAACACCGTGGTAAGAAGAGCTCCGCTATTCCTTGAATAGTCAAGCTAACTAGAACTCCACACAATGAGATCTATATATGTATCAAGTTTCAAGTCAATATCTCAAATACTTTTAAAGATATGCTCCGGACAAAAAAACAAGTATTTTAAATAACAAAGGACAATTACTCAACAAGAGGGCCATGATGCGACAATGCGACAGTACGATGGCGACAATGCGACAGTGCGATAGTACGATGGCGACAATGCGATAGTACGATGGCGACAATGCGATAATACGATGACGACAGTACGATAACGCGATAGTACGATGGCGACAATGCGATAGTACGATGGCGACAGTACGATATGACTATCGCATTGTCGTCATCGTACTATCGCGTTGTCGCATTGTCGCCATCGTACTATCGCATTGTCGCCATCGTACTATCGCGTTGTCGCATTGTCGCCATCGTACTGTCGCATTGTCGCCATCGTATTATCGCATTGTCGCCATCGTACTATCGCACTATCGCATTGTCGCCCTCTGGATTTTAATGTGTAACCACGATGGCCCTAACGGTATTCCGTACATGTCAGATACTGTATTTCAATGTTCATTTATGTTTTTGTCTGCCAATTGCATTATATTTATATCATATATTTAATGTGACGCCCGCCCATTTCGTTAATTTAGTCATATCTTAACATATCTGGATAAGTAAGAATTTCACCACCAGTGTAAGTGATCATATGACGGATTGAGGATGCTCGAGGTAACCAGAGAGGTGTTGATCGACCTGTCAGGATATCACGTCAACATATCTTCTATCTGATTACAATACTCTCACTTGGCATTAAATTTAAACAAACTTACACATATGAAACAATGTCTAGGTAGCATTATATACAAATTACGTTTATTGTGCATTATATTATATGTATATATTTTAATAGATACTTGTACTAATCAATTTTAATTACAAATCTAGCATGACAAGTGTGCAAAATAATTATTTTGGGAGGTGATCAGAATATAGTACTCTTAAAAGAGACCCTACAAGCTGAGCTATTGAAATTTAGTTCAAAATATGGTGAATATATGTAGACATATTGTTACCAATGTTTGCAGAGCGTGTCATACACACAGAAATGCATTAGTAAAGAAATTGAAATGTTCTGACATATCCTTGAGGCAGCAAATATAATTACACATATACAAAATCGTGAATGGCTGCGAAAGCAGTTTGATTCAGTTTACCGGTATAATGTGTCGTTCCTTGTTAAAGTCTAAGCATTGATCGCATTAACGTTAAGTCACTGTCCTTAATAGTGTTTTATTTAAACTATGTCACGGGGTTATTATGCCTCATTTGGTCGCCGTTTTGGCATGTGTTTATGAAACTGGGTCGTCCGCAGCGGGGCCTTTGGGAACTTGATCGGGTACTGGCTGCGTTTCATTCGGTCTCATGGAATCGTATCTATTCTATAATTTCTTTTTAAAACTGGGCCATCCCGCTTTTTTTCGGCGGGGACTTGGACTTTTAATTGTTTCTTTAGCTTATGTGTCGGCATTATTCGGTGTAGTTGTGTTATAGTATTACTGATTTCTGTGCTCGGCTGATTAGGTTGAGCGCTGCCTTCCCTGTCCGATTTCCTCAGACCTTTTTTGTAGAGAAACCCTTGCTTATATACATATAGAGCTTCATCTTCCCGATATAATTTTCAAGACATTTACACTTTAAGTTTGCTCTTCCTGATGTCACCCGATGCAACTTCAACTCCTATTGGGTGTGTGTGTATATTAAACGGGCAATGATTAAAGATAATATCTGAATGGCTCAATGATTCTTACGATAGAGTTATATGTAATAAAACAAGTTTATTATACTTATATCGACATTTTTAGATTGCATAAGTTGATTGTTGAATGTCATGTACCCTAGCATTCCAATTACCAGTTGGTTAAACTGCAATGTAGGAAGAGAAATACGTGACTTAATTGCTTGCAAATATTCAGTAGACTTCAGGTTTATTACGGTATTTGAATGGCTTAATGTATATATTTCAGTAATATGATAAATATTTGTTCTATGGGCTCGAAGGAAGTGGGATAAAAAAACAATTATTCTTCGTCAATGTTATTTAAATAGTATTCTCAGCTATTGTGAATGACACTACTTCCTGATATAGATGATTGTAACTGATTGAACAGATTTAACTTTTAAGTATAATCTTTTATGCATTATCGTCTTTTTGTTAGGAATTGCCCAACCATTTGAACAGGAAAAATATCGTAGCGCTTTGTTCATGGGCCACTTGGTGCAATATGATTATACACCCAGATATAAAGTATACAGTATATGGACTATTATGCAGTCAAGCACGATGCCTGCCGGTCTTAAGATTACTTAATGCCATTTTACCCTTCTTTTTTGCCCAGGCTATTTCTCTGTAATTGCAGTCGTATTTTTCATCGAAACTTTGTATGACTGGTATGTACGAACAGTCAAGTCGTGCATGTCTTTGGCAAATATTACGAGTATTTGTTGGATCAATTTTAAGGGAGTTATAGTCCTTTGCCTTTTCACTTTTACTGGTTGGATTTCAACTTTGATCTTTTCACTTATGGTTTTGTCGGTACATATCATCATAATCCAGTGTCAAGATACTAAATCGCTGTGTCGAGATGTTTCTGGGAGTATTCATCCCTTTCTGTGATATTTCTTGTCGCGTTTTAGTCCAGTCATTTTAACTTTTAACTTCAAACTAATTGCAAAACAAACCGTTCTGTGTTTATATGGTGCGTAAAGCTATGCTTAGCAATGTACAAAATGTCCTAATTGAATATTCGTGGGACTTTTTGAGATATTTACAAATATATTGAATTGTCACATGTTTTCGCGATATTTGTCACCTTTGATGTAAATAAATCTTGACTTGTACCAGTAACTTATTTTTACATCGTGCTTAGAGGTCGCCATTTTGGTCTGATTTTTATGAAACTTGGCAGCAATGATTATCGGAAGCTAATCTAGGCAAAATAAAATTTTGAGTTAACCGGGGCCAAAATCTAGGTAATAAGGTCAAAACATAGAAAAAACAAGATATAGTCACCAGGGGTCGCAATTTCGACCTTACACTTGTGAAGTTTAGTCACAATGATCATCTTACACAAATCAAGGTCATGTATGAAATTGTATTAACCTGAGTTAAAAACTAGGTCACTAGGCCAAATAATAGAACAAATCTTTAGAAAGCGCCCTTTTTACCTAATCTTTATGAAACCATGCCACATGGATCATGAAGACAAAATGTAGGTCAAATTCAATATTTACTTCTCATGAGTTAAAACTAGGTCACTAGGTCAAATAATAGACAAACCTTCATGCGCCAAAAAGTTACATCAATTATTTTCACCTATTGACCTAATTTTGACACAAATAATTCAATAACATACTTGTCTTAGATGTTTTGAGATGAGCACTGTGACCAAGTTGCATAAATATTAGACCAAAATTGTGAATTTTGTACCTACACAGGGTTTTCCTTTGATTTTAACTAGCGACCTACATTTTGACCCCGGATGACCAAATTTATAACTTTGACCTAGATTTTGTTTATATTATTATTGTGATCAAGTTTCATATATATAAGGTCAACATTATGACCTCTAGCGACTACACAAGGTTTTGCTACAATTTGACCTAGTAACCTAGTTTTTTACCCTTGATCACCCATTTTCTACCTTGGCCTAAATTTTGTTCAGATGATCACTTTAACCAAGTTTCATAATCATAAAGTCAAAATTGTGAATACAAATGCAATTGTGGACGAACAGACAAAGAGAACAATCACTATTTCTCCCGAATCGATAGATGCGTGTACATTTTGTATATTGTCATTATTGTATACTGTCCAAACACAAATATCCTTTTTCCGTTAGACACACATGTATACAACACATGATATGTGTAAATTTTAAACAAATTGTATTTATATTAAAGAAATGAATTAAACTTTTGTTTCCCCTTCCAAGTGCTATTTTGAGTCATTTTGTCGACATTTGAATGGGTAGTATACCAATACGTAGACTGGAATATATATGAAAAGTAAATTGTCTGATGATAAAATCAATGTTTGTATTCGATAGAAGAAGGTTGTATCTTTCAGAAAATATAAGCTTTAAGGTGCAATTAGTAAATATTTAACGACTTACACGGGATTTTTAAGAACTTAAAATTCCCCATGTAGTATGAACTAGGGAAAATGCTGAAATTGCTACCAAAAGTGACCTTAAACATGTCGATTTTTTTGTATTTTCCCCACTGAACTCGCATATTTGAAGTTTTGTCTGTAGTTGATAATAGTCTGTAGATGATGAAAATGCAAATTAACTCTGTTTTGCAATTTGTTTGAGGTTGACCATATTTTTTAGCTTCAATGACTGGACTTTTTTGTTTTTACTTAAATATAATAAACAAATCTAAGCAGATGACGGAACATTTACACGATGAATACAGCTAAACAAACCAAACTACATGTACATTGTTTATACTTTACTTCCGGATCAGAAATGTCGTGGGAGTGGCATTCACTTTGCTCAGAGACTAAATGCAAACTATGTCAGAAACATGTAATGTATTGTAATTGCCTGACAGTGAAATTATTACAATAATAATCATCATAATAAAACGACTTAATGTATTTTTCAAAGTGCGAAGCTAGTCTCTTTAATAGTGACAGTTGAAACTATTCAAACAGGGTTAATTTTAGTTCTTCCGAATTATATACGTTAACATTACTTTATTGTAAATCGCTGGCTTAGAACAAGAAGGTCGTAACTACCAAATCGATATATTAAGAAAACAAGAGAAAACTGTCTGTAATTTACTCTTTACCTATGGGAAAACACGTTTTTAAAACTTCATTTTGGTCAGCATGGCAATTTCAGATTTTCATGAAAATAGGCTTATAAGAAGCGCCTTGTAAAGCATATTTCAAACATGTACGAGTCTTATGAGGTCGTAAGTGGTAGTTACTACCTTCTAGTTCTAAGTCATCAAATGTATACCCACGTTTTAAAACATAAATAGAAGATGCTTTGTTACAGCGAGAGTCTTCAACGGGATTAAAGAAAGCCATTGAAAGTGACCAACGGAACAAAGAAAAACTGTTGACAAAATATGACGCTGTACAGAAACTTTATGCAGAGCTCCCACCAAAGTATCAGAAGGATCTCAATCAGGTCTTTCCAGGTATGCATACCATAACCTCTAATAAATGTGGCTGGTAAATTCACATCGATATCTGAATGAAATGGTTTCAACTCTTTAATGCTCGTATCTGCATTTAGATAGATGTAGACGTGTTTCATCTTATACCACTATCAATATGAATTCTGATATCTGGTTTCTTGGTGCATGTAAAAGACACCTTGCTCTATGTTTTTTACTAATGTTTTCTAGGTATCGGATCTGAGTTCGATGGCAAGAGGGCTGAAATACGACGTAGCGAATGCACCATTTTAGTAGCAGGTAGGCATAGTGTTAAATATACAAAGTTTAGTTTATTCGGGCATAAAATATGGTCCACTGCGTCAGTTCATATGTTTGTGACTTTTATATATTTTCATGCAAACATTTAATAAAGTGATATAAAATCAGTTCATACAACATAATTCTAATTTTATTTATGGTCACATTTTGAAACGAAAACTTGTTTTCGACCTTTACATTCACCTTGTACATTGATATGAACTAAACAAAAAACTAAAACAGTCTTGGTTTAAGGTTGTCCTTGGTATTATTGTTTGTCATTGTGATTTATTCTTGTCTGCTGGTTCATGACCCGGATATGCTGAACAGATTCAAAGCTATTTCGGTGTATTGTAGCTGTTCAACTTACCACGTGGTACTGTTTCTAGTTGTTGCTCCCTTTCCTGCCCGAGTTTATTTAAAATTGTTTTTGCTAGTCAGAATTTTAAAATATCGAACTGCAGTACAGTTTGAATTTCCCGCACACTTGTTACGCTTTTCCAAAGCATCATACAGTGTGTTCAAATGTATCATACTGTCGTACATTGGTGTGTTGGATTCCTGTATTCAGGCTTCCATATTTCTGGGCTGGTTTTCACAAAGCATCTTAAGTATTAAATATTTTACCCAAGTTAAAAAATTATCTGTACATATTTTGCAAGAAACTAAGAACAACCTTATTTTATTGGCGATTATTGTGGTGCTTTACATAACGCTTCAAAACAAAGCAAAAAGTTGATAACCTTAATTTTTCTGTTAAGCTGAAACACTTTATACATTATAAGATTTTGAGAAAAGTCTAAGTTTTCCTTTAAGATTGATTGTGAATACAAGCCCTGTATCGTATATTAGGTGAGACAGCGTCAGGGAAGAGTAGCCTAATCAACCTGTTACTGGGTGGTGTAGATCTTCTCCCTACCAGTCAACTAGGTTGTACATCTACAATATGTGAGATACGTACAAATAGGGAAGATAAGAAGGAGGCTGTAGGCTATTACAGGTAACATAAGTTTCAATGGAAATTGAAAAATGGATCTCTTTGTATTTTTTCTCTATTTTGTTTTGCCCTCGTAATGCTGGAATAGTTCTTCTAAATGTTCCCATAAATATTAATCCCGTATGAAATGAAGCTATTTTATATTCACCACTATTTTATTTTGTTAAAATAATTTCATTTTGAATAACTTTATATTAAATATATATGTACATATACTGGATTGCAATTACATGAACATTGGGAATATAATTAAAATCACAAAAAGTTTCAATGTGACAGTCTTCTCTTTTGCATCTGGACAAAACAAACTAGTAGTCATTCAAGAATAGTGTCATTCAAGAATTAAAAGGCAACTGTTTGAACCTTAGTAGAGAATATATCCGACAAGTGTACTTTAAATGATCTTAAACGACAAACACAAGTTGGTGGAAATACTGAGACTAATAGTGATTTATCAATATTATATAATTGCGATTCCTCATAAGGGACTTTTTATAACAAAAGAAACATTACCTATGAATCAAACAAACGAAATTATCCAATAGGTTAACATTTTTCACAGTGACAACCAAACCAGTCCTAATTCTCAGTGTGACGTTTAAAGGGAGAATACTCTTATAACATTTACAGATCTACGATATCAGATGATCGTAAAAAGAACAAAATGACTCCACCAATTATGTTTGACTTACGAACGGAACAAGGATTGCGACAGTTTCATAAAGCTGTGGCTAGCTGTGATGATGATGGGGATTCAGAATTTGACAGAATTGAAGTCACGTGGCCATTTCCTATGCTTGAGGTAGATTAAGCTTCTAATAGATGTTTGAATAATATCTTAATATACATTTGTAAAAGGTTTTCGATGAAGACATATATCAATGCATTGTTTAAACTAAATTATAACTTAACATATAACATCACCACAACACATAATTTCCGTGGCTTTGCATTAATAATTGCAATTGGAATACATTAAAACGTCAGTAATAATCGTAAAAACAATATAACTCACACATTTACCCTGAAACTCTATAACAGTTATATGTTCGATGTATTGGATTTTGTTCATTTGGTTTGCGTTATTTATACACGTTGCCTTTTTGGTTGCGTTATTTATACACGTTGCCTTTTTGGTTGCGTTATTTAAACTTTACACGTTGCCTTTTGTGATGCGTTATTTATACACGTTGCCTTTTCGGTTGCGTTGTTTATACTTTACACGTTGCCTTTTGTGTTGCGTTATTTATACACGTTGCCTTTTGGGTTGCGTTATTTATACACGCTACCTCTTGTGTTGCGTTATTTATACACGTTGCCTTTTGGTTTGCGTTTTTCATACACGTTGCTTTATTTGGTTTTGTTTCTACTTCAGGAAGGGATGGTGATAATTGATACTCCTGGTATCGGAGGTGGAGGAAATATGGCAAAATATGCTGAAAGATATCTATCTAAATCATATGGTTTTATATATGTAATCAACAGCGCTAACGCTGGGGGTATACAAAAAGGAAGGGTATGTTTGATAATTATTTCTTACCTGTTTTGCTTTAATGAAAAATAAATCAGTAACCTTTCGGTATAAGCCTTTTTTTCAAAATATTCACAAATACTTTATTCTATTTTAATATTTTTGGCATTCGTGTATATCATTTTCAAATTAATGAATATAATCAGAGTGAAAACTAGCCAACACTTTACTACATATTTGATCCTTAGGACATCCATCTAAAGTCTTCCGTCGGCAAAATAGCTAATATGTCGCTGTATAGTCCATTTGTCGATTTTGTGGCGTGTTTGTGATCTACGAAGACGTCACACATGAAATGAAACCCAGTGAAATGATGATGTATTTAGTTCTTAAGATAAAAATCGCGATTGACTTTGTCATGACATGCTGGGTATAAGAAAACAAAACATCTGATAATTTGATAAAGTCATGCTCTTAGACCAGCGATTGATGCAGTCTATACGAAATACTTAGTAGTGTCCTTTTTCGAATGCTAAAATATTTTAAACCTATTGTATTGTCAATACTAAAATTAATAAACAAAACAGCAAGCTGTATACGTCACAAGTTACCAAATTGAGTTAAGGTACACCGAATCAAATGGTAATTTCTCTTACAGCTTCAAAACTTCATGCGTATGGTGATCAACGCAGCAGGAGAGGAGGGGTATAATTCAGATTCTACCATGTTTGTATGTAACAGATGGGACATGGTACCAGAAAGGGACAGGGAAGCAGTGAAACATGACACTATAGAAAAACTAGCCAGGTTTTATTCGGACCTCAGAAGATCTCAGGTTCATTTCATGTCAATAAATGAGGTAGGTTTATGGATAATATGTTTTATTTCTGTTTCTCTCGGTTTGAATTACACGAATTAAAGAAATGATTTTATAGACCATAGTTCTACAATCCAAATTATATCACAACCAACATTAACGAAGTTCACAACAGTTATCAATCTGATCTGAGCGTCCAATGCATCATAGGCATTAGTGTTTATTCTAGTATTTGCTAAACCTAAGCTTACATCTGTTAACTGCGAGGGTGGCTAGGCGCTACCACCGTGACTGTGATTGTGTGACTTTGGGTTGTCTGGGAACTACAATATTTCCATATGTAAACTGTTCATAAACAAACACACCCTCCTGGTTGTCCAGTACTAACTTACTTGGTTTAATGTACATTTGTTCTACTGCAGGCTATTAAAGGACTAAGCTTTGGTACACAGACTCAGGAATTCCTCAAACTGATGGATATTGTTGAACGACTTCTTCCCGATAGTTTGAAATCAAGACTCAATTTTCACTACAGGTACATACATGATATCGTTGGTTTAGAATGAGATGGTCATAAGTACAAAATCAATATTTTGAGAAAACAAGAAAAAAACTGTCCGAAAATTACTCTTTACTTATGGTAAAACAAGCTGTCTTAACTTCAGTTTGGTCAACATGACAAGTTCCGATTTTCATGACATAGGCCCACAAGAAGCGAATTTGGTTGTTAATTGTAAATATACGTGTATATCAGTCTTATAAGGTCGTACTTGCGACCTTCTCATTTTAATCCAGTGATATATTCACAACATTTATCAACTTAAGATATTATATTCATATTCACCTTATACAGAGACTGAATTGGACCAGAGAAACGTTGAAGTTATCATCAAGTCTCAAAATATAGCTCACACTACTTAGTATATTCCCGGTTATAACATTGACATTAAGAATGCCATATATTATCAGTCAACATAAAGAAATATTTGATTTGACGTGAGAGGGGATTGAATCCATGAATTGTTTATTTGGTGAAAGAACAATATGTTTACTTACGCCACTTGTAAAAAAAATAATATAATTATCATCAATGTATGTATATTTATAATATTTATATTCTTAAACATGTCAATGGGATGAAACGACAGAGGAAATCAATACCTTATCCATCCATTCTACTTACCAAAAGATACATAAGTTATTCATGAACTTTTAAAACAATGTCAAGTGACCGGATGACTGATGTAAGCGGCTAAACGAATTGCATATTCTAGTTATTTCCTCTCATACATCTATGAGCATCCATTGACATAACATACGTACGATACTTTCAGATGGTTATCATCGGTTCTCAAGAGAACTATCTACACACTGAAGGTATCAAAAGTAATGGCAGCTAAATCCATGGAGAAAGTCAAGGAAGAGTCCGCCCAGGTACGTCAAATTTCAAGGTCGACGTAAATATAATTGATTTGTACTTCGAATCCAGCTTTTCGGAGTTAGTTTGTTTCGTACTATCATCCCATGCGGTTTCGGTTATAACAGAAAACTTCGGAAACCGTGCTCATATTTTGTATTGTATGAATTCGTGTAATTGATCTTCTAAATGTTTCAACAGCTTGTGTTTAATAGTCATTTTGCGACCATCATAGTTAGTAGCACGGTTCTTACAATGCGTTCAATACATAATATGAAGTCAATGTTATTGCTTAGTCATATCAAACCATTAACATAAATCTTAAATTTTGGTGCATGTTTAAGTCATGTTTTAGTTACTTGATATTCTTGAATTGTTACCAATACGGACGAGTATTTTTCTAATACTACATTTTTTTATTGATGAATCAGATGCAATGTAGTCAGTAATATCTATAACGTCTTTAAATTATATATTTGTACACAGATCAAAAGTCAAATTGTGATGTTGGAGAAAAACGCCAAAGGTAGCATCAATTTCCTTAAAGCTAACATAAGTCAGGAATCTGAAGCGATAGCAAGAAGCGTACAAGATGCATTACAATCTAGAGAAATGGCTGAAAGACTGTTTGATTGGAGACCGGTCGATTGTCCAAAAGATGATAAAAAGAAGGTTGGCATTTATTGATAAATATGCGTAGCATATGGATTGGTTTCTGTCACTGAATGTCATATTTATATCCGCCACATTTCAGTTGTAGGACCGGTTGCTCTTTTTCAGGTTATCCCAATAACATAGTTTTCATTGAACGACATTGTTTTCGACAATTGTGGTTAATATTTTGATTTACTTGTGACACACATAGGGACCCTCTATACCTGTTACCAACATAACTTTTATAAATTCCATTTTGTATGAATAACTATCATTAACCGTTGAAAGAGCTTTATTAGTATTATTTTAACCGACGTCATGGATAGTATCATTATCAGTGAAAAGGCTGTCAACTAGTACTTGGCGGAGTCGTACCTAAATATACAAATGATATACTAGTAGTATACAGAACTAGTATTCCGAATAAAATGCAATAACATTTAGAATACATTAGTTATAAGTTACACTTTTTTCTTAGGTTGCTACAGATGCTATAGAAAAGATTGCAAATCGTGTTGCCATAGAGATGAACGTGGTGATAGGGATAAAAGATAAAATTATCCGTGTATGTAAGAAAGACTTCGAACTAATGGAAGGGCAAATTGCAAAGCTTGAAGGTTTGGAGCTATATGTTATGCCTAGTTTTAATTTAGCATAATTTCTGTATCTATACAAAAGTCATACTTGAGTCAGAATGGGCCGATGCGTTGCGTTGCTGGATCGTACATTGATGGTATATTCGATGTGCATACTAATCATTCGGCTTGCATATTGGTCCAGATTGTAGTCACTCCGAACGCTGAATAATGGAACAGCATCTTTATATATTCTTATTTTATTTTAAAGTTTTTTTTTTTGTGAACAAAATGGCAAATGGTATCAGACGCTCTTTAATGGTTTCTAGTAATCCGTTCTGTGTGTATGTTGTCCCGATTTTCATTAGTAGAATGATTATGTATACTAGTAGGTGTATTTATTGTAACTAACAACTCAATGTATATTTGTAGGAGCGTTATTAGACGGAGATGTTAAAATAGTTCAAGATCTTCACAAATCAATAGTGAAACCTGCACCTCCGAATAAAATTTGGAAACGAGCGAAGGACGCCAGTGTAGAAGAGGAAACTGGAAGTTTCAAAGGACTTGGAGGGGCAGTAGCATCCACGTGTACTTTAAAACCGACCGACAAGGGTATGAAGAAAATATTCGCAGACTACGAACAAATGTATAACAAAAATGCAAGATGCCACAAAGCTGTTTCTAGATAATATCTTTGAGAGTAGAAGTCTACCTTCTAAAATTCACACATTTTTCAAACGATTTATCAAAGGGATTGACGCTCTTGCTAAAATGATTCCAGATTTTCTTAAAGCAGATTTGGATCTTATGGATATGTTACAGAAAGAAATGGGCGACACTGAACATAATTTAAGAGAGCTTTTTCCAAGGTTACTTCATACCAGCCATGTTCTATTGGGTCAGCTGAATCTGTTCTATGTCAACTATATAATGGTGTTTGATTACAACACCGATGATCTAAGATGGGACCAACACGACCACCATGTGGCAGTGGAAGCTTTGCTGATGTATACATTGCTGAAATAAAATCATCGTCTGCTTCGAGAAAAGGGAATCTTCCAGTGGCCCTTAAAGTATGTAGAGATCCCTTAAAAGAGAATACTGTATCAGACGTATTATTGGAAGACAGAACAATGAGGTATGTATGCAAATATATGCTTGTATTTCATTATCCATAACACGTGATCTTTGTTAGTTTCACATTGCATAGTAATAAGTATATCCTTTTCGGATACAAATTATTTTAGCAACGGGGCATTTTCTTATTTCTGTGTGTGGGTATTCTTCCATGTAGTTGTGTCGTGTTGTTGCTGTTTTCTGTGCTCGGCTGGTTCAGTTGATTGCTGCCTTCCTTGTCCGATTTACTCATATCCTGTTGCTGTTACTTTTAAATAATGAGGCCAGTGACCATCAAACTGTTCAACATTGTGTGTGTTGAGTGTTTAATTGATTCATTCGTTCTGCATATTTCATAGGGAGTTGGACCATATTAATATAGTGCGGTATTATGGGGCAGCGTTCAGATTCAGGGACCCGAAACGTCAGAAAGATTTCCAATGGATTATGATTATGGAGGTCTGCAGGCATACTTTGAAGGAAAAGTTTGTTAACCCAGATGTAAATAATCCAGGAAAACTGACACCCGGAACTCGGTCCCAGGTTGAAGCAATGGTAACAATGGCTGAGTTTGCTCTACAGCTGTGTAATGGATTGAAGTATCTGCACCAGAAAGGATTTGTCCATCGAGACTTAATACTTGAAAACGTGCTGGTGAGTAGGATAATCAAAAACTTTTATTAGATTTTAGATTTTTCTTTATCTATACTTAAGTGCATATACAGGGTGTCTCAAAATACATGTCCGCTTGTTGAAGGGTCATAACTTTGCCAAATGAGTTAGTAAATTCATAATCATAGTCTCATATGAAAGCTAAGTTTAAAACTTGTGTGGTGAATTATATCATGTGTCAATACTCGAACAGTTGATGACGTCATATACGTTATACTAACGTCATTAGCAACGGACGTTCTAAAATGTCCGAAAAGGCAGATAACATAGTTTGTACGGTAACATGAGTAAAATGTATATCATATGTGGGCATGGTTATAGTCAATCGTACCCTACTATACACACACTGATTGAGAAACTGATCAGAAGTCATTATAAAATGAAATCAGAAAAACGGACGTATTTAAGGGAGGAACACATTTTAAAAACAATTAGGACTGAACATTTGATATTCACACATTTCTAGGCATATCATATTCATAAAGATGCACAAATCGCCTCGAATGGGTTGAATGTATAGCAGTATATCAAGCTTATCTCCAACAGCCCAAACATAGTCATATAATGTAACTTGAAAGTATAAAATAGTACTTTATGAAGTATCAATCACCAAAAACTGCCTTGGTAGGAGAATCAATTTGGTTATGCTACTTTAATTGAAATCAGGAAATATTAACCAAAACATCCTAAATATTGATTTCTTTTTATACTATCTGAAAGTTTAATAATACAGTTCACGATATGTAACTGAATCGAAACTCAAAATATCAATTTGTGGAGAAAATGGAAACATCACATCCGACCCAAAGGTATGTGAACGTCATTAAAATCGTCAAACAACGTGAAACACAGGTTTTTACCGAATTGGAGTTAGCTACTAAAAATGCCTTCTATAGGTTTCGTATGAATTGTTTTGGATAATTGTTTCGTAATTTCTACATTGATTTGAATACCCTTTGATCATACATATAAATCAAATATGTAAAGCAATACATTACGGAGTAATACGTCCTCAACAAGCGGACATGTATTTTGAGACACCCTGTACTAGTACATAACATTATATACTCATTCTAACAGCCACAGAAAGCAACACTATTTTCCATTGGTGCGCGTGCATTATTAGCTCCATTTATGGTTAATTTTGAACAATTCATGAAATGCGACCGTGTGTCATTCCTTACAAAGCGAGTATATATAGCTTTGCTAGAAATATTTTATGTAGACATTGTTCTATGTCTGGCTCTTGCGTGTGTGACTAAGTGACGCCGTCGTTTCTGTATGATTTTGATGGTCTGTCCGCGATAAGTTTTCAGTATCAAAGGAGCATCTTTACGTACTGATTTCAATTCCTTTTCAGGTAACAGACAAAAATGTCGTAAAGTTAACAGACGTTGGTTTGACGAAAAAAGGTGGTCAAATTGCCTTCAGTATCGTTGGAAGTCCAGTGTACATGGCCCCAGAAGTGTTACTCCAAGTAAGCACCAATTCATTTGGCGTAACGAAGTTGGGTCCATTCCATTTGAAAGATAGTTACAAAATCTGACTATTTTCATGCTTAAGTAAAACTTAAAACCCGTGTATACATTTAATGTTGGTTTAATGTTTTTGGAAACCAGTGGCAATAAAATCGAATAAACTTTTATGAACTCAAATATTTACCAAACTGTTTTTTGTTCCGACTGGTTGCATGTCGAGTTAAACCGTTCTTTCAAGTTTGAAAACTGAATTCCAAGATTCCGTTGACAGCCTATGTAATAAAAGATATACATAATTATTTTGTTAAACTTGCACTGTTACTTGAAATGGTTCCTAATGTATTTTAGACACTAGTTCCATCTTCTGTATTCTCGTTAAAGCCTTCTTGGCTCTTTATTTAATTCGAACGGTATCAATCTATCTATTTCATTCTGTGGTAATTATAAAATGTTATCAAAATATCACACGTTTTTATTCCAGTCTCAAAATTACGCTCAGAAGGCTGACATCTATAGTTTGGCGATCATCTTATGGGAGATGTGGTACGGCAAGGATGCAGCAGATTACATACAACAGCAACTATTCAGTCCCTTAGAAACAGCAGTCAAAGACGGACTAAGACCTTCTACAAGACTGAACTGCAAGGCACCGGAAAGTTGGATAACACTTATTGAAAAGTCATGGGAGTACGATCCAGATAAAAGGCCAAGTGTTGACATACATTGTAAATTCTTTGAAGAATTCATCCGAGACACAAAGCGAATGTAGGAACAATTTTTGTTCGACGTAACTATGAATAATGTTATGTGATATGGGTGTTGCTTTGTGGTGTGATGAAAATCATACAGATGCTTTTATAGTACTAATGTTGTTACTTACTAGTATATAATAGAATAATGTAAAATCATTAGTTTTCGTGATTAAATTTCGTGGATGTCGTGGTTAACATTCCACCACGAAATCAAATCCCATCAAACAATGAGTTAGACCCTTTTATGTGTTACCTGAAATTCAAAATCCACGAATTAACATCCCATCGAAATGGCCTTTTGAACCCAAACCACAAAATTTCGTCGCTTTGAAATTAAACGATTGTACAGTATGCTTATTTATAATTTTGTAAGTCTCCAGGAAAACTTACTATATGTGCATGTATTGTGAAAATCTGCAATTACAATGGTCTCTACAGGGTTTCTATAGATGTTTTTGACTATTTTACAATTAACTTATGAAACGCTCATCATTATGATAACTCTTACTAATTATTGAAATATTTCTATCAATGTTTATAGCAGAATCACTCTTATTACTCAACATTTCGACCAATTGGTCTTCTACAGGAGCTATGTCACATTTTAAATAAATCTACAGTTTTCAGTACAGGTTTTACAGCTTCTGTGCTCCTGTTGGGTCGAGTGCTACCTTCCCTGTCGGATTTTCTCATACCCGTTTTTACAGATGGACTGTATCATACGCTGTACTGAAAACTGTCGATTTATTTAGAGTGTGATATATCTTCGGTAGAAGACCAACGGTTCGAAATATTGAGTAAAAGTGATTCTGCTACAACAATTATTGTGATACCCTTTTAGGGATATATTATTACTCGATTTCTATCAATATGTGTCAATGTAGCACGTTTGACAGAATCTTGAAAAGTCTCAAATGCTTCTAAAAATGGCAATATTGTTATCGGTAATGCTTTTAAAGGATGAAATGACTTGATATATTAACAAAGTCGCATGCGTGTCACCCACACTTGAGTCAGGGATAGAGAGAACGACCCATATAATCCAAATTTGGTTATATTAAGCAGGTCTTTATTCTTACCTCGCAATAAACGACACACTGTGAATATGTGTGAACAATTAAATGCAAAGGGAGGTAGCGAATGCTAGAACTGTACATTTGCTATGCAAAAACATTTGCTTTTCTGGCGAGCTTGACCTTCTAGGTCAAGTCGTAGTTTTGCCTCTTTAGGTCGCATAATGTTAGGTCTCTGTCCTTAGTGTTTTAAACTAGGTCACACCCCGGGGTTGTTGGGCCTCATTTGGTCGCCGTTTCGGTGTGGGTTTGTGTAGGCATTGCTCAGGGTAGTTATGTTGTGGTGTTTCTGATTTCTGTGCACGGCTGGTTAGGGTGAGTGCTACCTACCCTGTCCGATTTTATCATACCATTTTTGCTGGCTAACTGGCTGAGTAGATTATCATCTTGTTAGTAGCTGTTCAATCTCGTGTTGGTGGAATTCCTTCAAACCGTCAAAGATAAACGGTTTGGTAATCGTTGTATGGTTAATGTTTGAAAGGACAGATTATATCAAAAGAAAAATTAAACACTTCTGTTTTCACCCAAAGATATCCGCATCGAGCCAGAATTGTCATCAGAACTGGAAGGGTGTAACCATTGGTTATGTCTGTCCATAGAATTACATTCACTTCCTG
The DNA here is from genome assembly GCA_963678985.1 of Spisula subtruncata. Classification (NCBI taxonomy): domain Eukaryota; kingdom Metazoa; phylum Mollusca; class Bivalvia; order Venerida; family Mactridae; genus Spisula; species Spisula subtruncata. The sequence goes on along the minus strand of OY787670.1, from coordinate 37,432,403 downwards.
GCACATGTCATTTGCTGCTTGTTGGTAAGAGGCGAGATACAAGGAATCCAGGTGCGATACCCTAGCGCGTTTTGAATAGATTCCTTGGTTCTTTAACTTGCCCGGTGTAAAGCACCGATACACGCGAGGCTACCCCTGGGTTACCAACCAGGATCATCTCTAGTTGGGTGGGAAACACTAAATAGCGTTTCTGAAATGACCAAGTGTCCCGGCCGAGAATCGATCCCGGGACCTCTCGATCAGGAGTCAAGCGTCTTACCACTCGACTACCGTGCCACTGTCCCCTGTATACAGACATATTTACTTGGAACCAAGTTGAAACACTTGACTGCGCATGTGTACATAGTTTAACTTTTAACTAAAATTGCGAGTATAGTATAATAGAGTGAGGCATGCAATCACTGTTCAAGATGGTGATGATTTTAGTAAGTTAGAAAAATTGGTCTGACTGTTTCCATGGTCTCTACTGTATAGGAACTTTTTTGTCCTTTATTCTGTTATAATAGGGACATTCACGCTATACAATTTAAACATTATATACATAGTGATTATAATAATTAAATGCATTTAGTCTCTATCTGCACTTGACGGATGGGCGAAGATTACGGATACAGACTGGTCGTAATAGTACGGATTTTTCACACGCCAAAAATAAAAGTTCACGACGTGTTAAATTTACGAGTAGCCGTTTCTCAAACTGAAAGTAGAAAAACGTGGTTTTATTTACAAACATCTCAGCTATAAATTGCATTAGGTTGATGGGTAAGTATTATCAATAAAATGTTAATTTAGCCATGAATATAACCACACATTATTTCCAAAGGTTTAAGTTTGACGCGTTAGTCAACTCAGAGACAGTTGTGTCTCATATTTCCGTGGTATCCACATTTCCGTGGTATGGGAGCCAGTCCGCTTAGCTCAGTTGGTAGAGCACAAGACCAGTAAACTAATCACTACTGATCTCGGGGTTGTGGGTTCGAATCCCGGGCTGGCCAACCAAAATAATTACTTGTACGTCGCATCACAAGTGACAAGTTGGAGCTATTTTCATTTTGGCAGTGGCTACGGAACCGAATCGGTTCCCTAGACAATTACACTAGCGAACCGGAATCGGTTTGCTAGACAATCCTCATAGGATTGCCTAGGGAACCGTCATTGATTTTCTATATGTTTTACCGTATATACAGTCGTTTCGGGTAATTCTGCGCATCGGGTAATTCTGCGCATCGGGTAATTCTGCGCACCTTAACTTTCTATTTCTTACAGGCTTTGCTAGGTTGCTTTCCTTCGGTCCTCGAGTGATTTTGAAGATGTGTGTTGTTTATGTAAAGCTTTATAATCAAATCAACGAAATCGGACAAGTATTTATAAGAAAAATTGACCAAAATGAGTGTCAACGGCGATTTTTGTTAATTTGGCATACCACGTGACACATAAAAAGCACACGTGTACTTATAAATGTTGGTATTATAGTATTGTTGTTTGAAGTTGTCATGTATGTACTTGTAAATTTCGGTATTAATAGTTTTGTTTGAAGATGTCACACATGTACTTATAAATGTCGGTATTAATAGTTTTGTTGTTTGAAGATGTCACACATGTACTTATAAATGTCGGTATTAATAGTTTTGTTGTTTGAAGATGTCACACATGTACTTATAAATGTCGGTAATAATAGTATTGTTGTTTGAAGATGTCGCATGTGTACTTATAAATGTCGGTAATAATAGTATTGTTGTTTGAAAATGTCACACATGTACTTATAAATTTCGGTAATAATAGTATTGTTGTTTGAAAATGTCACACATGTACTTATAAATTTCGGTATTAATAGTATTGTTGTTTGAAGATGTCGCACGTGTACTTTTAAATGTCGGTAATAATAGTATGGTTGTTTGAAAATGTCACACATGTACTTATAGATGTCGGTACTAATAGTTTTGTTGTTTGAAAATGTCGCACGTGTACTTATAAATGTCGGTAATAATAGTATTGTTGTTTGAAGATGTCACATGTGTACTTATAAGTGTCAGTATTAATAGTATTGTTGTTTGAAGATGTCACATGTGTACTTATTAATGTCGGTATTAATAGTTTTGTTGTTTGAAGATGTTGCACATGTACTTATAAATGTCGGTACTGATAGTATTGTTGTTGAATGTGTCGCACATGTACCTATAGTATAATGTCGGTTATAATAGTATCTTTGTTTGAAGATCTCACACATGTACCTACAATAAAGGTACCAATAGTATTGTTGTTGGAAGATTCTACACACGGTTCCAATAATGTCGGTTATAATAGTATTGTTGTTTGAAGATGTCACACATGTTCCAATAATGTCGGTAATAATAGTATTGTTGTTTGAAGATGTCGTACATGTTCCAAGAATGTCGGTAATAATAGTATTGTTGTTTGAAGATGTCACACATGTTCCAATAATGTCGGTAATAATAGTATTGTTGTTTGAAGATGTCACACATGTTCCAATAATGTCGGTAATAATAGTATTGTTGTTTGAAGATGTCACACATGTTCCAATAATGTCGGTAATAATAGTATTGTTGTTTGAAGATGTCACACATGTATCTATAATGCAGGTAATAGTAATCTTTGTTCGAAGATGTCACTCATGTACTTTAAAGGTTGGTACTTGTTGTACACACTAGGATGTAACGATAAACATGTAGTTATACTAAATTTAAATATTTTAGATGTCTGTATTTTCCTATTGTTAGTAACACTAAAGATAAACAGTGTAACTCGACCAACTACATGTATTATAGAGGTAACATCTTTTGACCTATTAACATTTTACTCTATAGAGCAGGCTACAGTTACATGTTTTGTTGTTTGTTTTCCAAAATTGTTTTGTTGCATAAATTATAAGATCTCTGAATATGTCTAAAAACTTGGGAAGTTTTTTAAAGATTGGATGTTGGAATGTCAACGGTCTGACAAAGAAGCCCACTGAAAAAGAATTTATTAGAAATATTGAAGGATATGATATTCTGTGTTTACAAGAGGCAAAATGTGCTAAAGATAATGTTATATGTTTTGATAATTATCAGACTCATGTTGTCCACAGACCATCTGAACAAAATTATCCGGTATCTGGAGGAATGCTTCTTTTGATTAATCCTTCTATAAGTTCAGGTATCTCAATTATGGAAAATACATGTAGTGAGATTCAATGGGTGAAATTGTGTAAACATTATTTTACTCTGGAAAGGGATCTGTACATCTGCTTTGCTTATATTGCACCTGAGCACTCTACATATGTGATAAGACATGATTTAAACATTTTACCTCTTGTTGAAAAGGACATGAGTCATTATAGTAATTTAGGGGATATTATGTTTTTAGGAGATACAAATTGTCGGACAGGTGTAGAAAATGATTTGTTAGATGCTAATTGTACCCATTTGCCTTCTCCGTGTTTTAAGGGAAATAGTGGGTCTTTTTTGAAAAGAAAAAGTCATGATTTTTTGTGTAACAGTAGAGGCAAAGACTTGATTGATTTATGTATCTCTTCAAATTTAGTTATTTTGAATGGACGAACTTTCGGAGATTTTAGTGGAAAGCCCACATGTTTCCAATATAATGGGAATAGTGTAGTGGATTACTGTATTATCAGTGATGATCTTTTTGAAAAAGTTCTATATTTTCAAGTTGAGAACCACATACCTTTCTTAAGTGATCACGCCAAATTGAATGTGAAATTGTATGCAAAATTTATTAGGACAAGTAATGACAGTACTCTCTATGATTTGCCACCATCCTGGAAATGGTCTGACACATCTTTCTCAGATTTCAAAATTGCTCTGTCCTCTATTGAAATAAAAAAGAAATTAGATAGTTTTGAAAAAGATACTTTGCAAAATGCTGACCAAATGTTGACAAATATTAAGGATATAATATACACTGCCTGTAACAACTGTATGAAAAGGAAAATGAAATCTGGTAAACCAAGGCAAATGAAACCTAAAAAGAAATGGTTTGATGGTGACCTAAGTACTATGCGTAAAGAATTATTACGCAGAAGCTCTTTGTACTCTAGAAATCCATATGATAATGTTTTAAAAGGGTCTTTCTTTAAATACAGAAAAATCTATAAACGTTCATGTAGGCAAAAAATGAATGCTTTTAAAAAGGATATTATAACTAGATTAGATAGTATGTTAAAAAATAATCCTTCCGAATATTGGGAGTTAGTTAAAGATTTGAAGGAGGAAGACCAAACAAGTGATCCTGCTGATAAGATATCAGCAGATGACTGGGTTAAACATTTTACAAACCTTTTCAGCGTAAAGAAGGATTTTGAAAAAATTGACATGAAATATAGTACTATGTTACAAAATATTGAAAATATTAAATCATTTTCCGAGCTAGATTTTATTATTACAGAAAAAGAAATATCCAAAGCTATTTCGTCACTAAAAAACAAAAAATCGGCTGGTCTTGACTCTATAAGTAATGAAATGATAAAGGCTGGTCAAAGTAGTCTTCTACCATGCTATAAAAGATTGTTTGATTGTATACTTACCAGTGGTATGTATCCCCTTTCATGGAAAGTTGGATATATTAAGGCAATTCATAAAGGAGGGGATCCTAATGATCCCAGCAACTATAGGGGTATATCAGTTATGCCATGTTTATCAAAAGTTTTTAATTGTATAATGAATAATAGATTGCATAAATTTATAGATAATGGTGTTATCAATGAGGCACAAATTGGTTTTCAACCTCACGCAAGAACGTCTGATCACTTGTTTGTTGTAAAAACCTTGATTGACAAATTTTTCAGCAAGGGAGCTAAACTGTATACATGTTTTGTAGACTTTGCTAAAGCGTTTGATAATGTTATTCACTCCCTTCTTTTATATAAACTCTGTACTATTGGTATATCTGGTCCCTTTTACGATGTTATTAAAAGTATGTACCAGTCAAACACGATGCACATCAAAGTTGGTGATAAATTAACAAAATTATTTTCTCCTCAGATGGGGGTCCGCCAAGGGGACAACCTAAGTCCGAATCTATTCAAGTTGTTTGTTAATGACTTGCCTTCTCTTTTTGATAGTGATGATGACCAAGTGTGTCTTAATGATATGAAATTTAGCTGTCTATTGTATGCTGATGACTTGCTATTGCTGTCAACAACCTCGAATGGTTTGCAGAAGTGTTTGAATAAGCTATCATTGTTCTGTGAAAATAGTGGCCTTATTGTAAATCTTAAAAAAACAAATATCATGACCTTTTGCAAAAGTGGAAAGCTGTCAAATGAGCAATACTTTTTTAATGGAGTTGTGGTTCAACATGTAAATAGATATAAATATCTTGGAATTATTCTCGCATCGTCTGGAACATTTAGCTACTGCCAGGATGATCTTTATAAAAGAGCCTTGAAAGCAAGTTTTAAAATTAGTAAAGTTTTTGGCCAGTTACATCAAAATGCTGATAGTATAATACATCTTTTTGATCATACTGTAAAACCTATTCTATTGTATGGTAGTGAGATTTGGGGAACCCCGAATATAAATAGTTCTATTATAAGTAAAATAGACTATACTTTATTGAAATCTTTTAAAAATATGAATTGTGATAAAATGTATGTAAAATTTTTGAAATATGTTCTAGGTGTTCACAAGAAAGCATCAAATGAAGCAGTATGTGGTGAACTAGGCAGGTTCCCACTGTACATTGATGTTATATGTAATTTTGTAAAATTCTACCAAAGACTGCGGTGTGGTGATGTTAGTAATTTATTGTCTGCTGCTTTTGCTGAAAGCAATACATTATTTGTTCATAATAAGGCTAGCTGGGTCTCCTCAGTACACCATTGTTTCAAACATTTAGATATTTCTGATGCTGACCTGTCTAATAAGAACTTAGTGAATATTGTGAAACTTAAGTTAGTAAACATGTATAAACTCAAATGGTGTCTGGATATCTCAGGCAATGAGGGAAAACTTAGAACTTACTCATTATTTAAGCATAGATTTTGTAGAGAACCCTACTTAAGACATATAAAAGACAAAGAAACAAGAACCTTTTTTACAAAGTTCAGGATAAGTGCACACAAACTTAATATAGAAACTGGTAGATATAAAAATATTCCTGCAGATAAAAGATTTTGTAATTGTTGCTCTGTTAGTCAAATAGAAGACGAAATCCATTTCTCTATGTGTTGTAAAAGTTTTGAGAGTAGTAGAGAATCATTGTTTAAAGAAATTGAGATACTAAATAAAAATTTTGTTTCATTGAATAAAGACCAAAAGTTTGTTTGGTTAATGTCGTCTGAGGACAACAGAGTCTTGAATGTATTTTCTAAGTTTTTACTTGATATTTATGAGAAAAGAAATGCTCTTTTGGCTGACACAAATTTGTCAGACCGTTGAATAATCAATGTTGAAAATGAATGTTCAATTTGTAAAATCGTATAGTGTATAATATTGTTCTGTACACGTTAACTTTAGTTGTCTCTTTATTATTATTTTCTTTTTCCTTTTGACATTAGTACTCCTATATTATTTGTGTTATCACTAATACGAATTAAGCCTTATTTATCTAAATTCATATCCTCATTTCTACCATGCTTTATTGATGGTTTATGTATATTATGTTCATTGCATTATGTTTTACATATTGATTATATATGTCATTTTATATGACCCATGATCGGTGAAATAAAAATATTCTATTCTATTCTTCTATTCATAAATTGAATAAACGCACTTTTGTAATGGATGATGACTTTTCCTTTTTTGTCAACATTGTCTTAATGACTTATTTTTTCGATACTGTGATAAATTTCTTGTGAAACAAATCTTTAAAACAGACTATACAAAAAACAATTCCACCTGCGCAGAATTAGCCGAAAAAAATTACGTCATGAAAACCGGAAGTCATCTTGTTTTGTGACGACATTTGACCTAATTTAGCGCAGGTACGATGTTTTGAATTGTTAACATTTGTCAATGAAGGTTCAGTCTATCTAAACAGCACCATGATTTATTCTAAAAATAAAATAATCTCAAATGTAGAAAGCCAATAACCGTTAGGTACGCAGAATTACCCGACAGCACTGTATGTTGCTGATTATCATATTACAAGTTCAAAATAAAAGTATGTATTACTATACTGTAATAGTTAGAGATACGTACCACAACATGTCGAAGCGGCTATCCGACATTTTAATAATCAGCGGACGAATGAGATAACTTCGTTGTCGCTAACGTCACTTGAAAAGAGCGTTCAGTTATGACATAAGGACTATGGAATTAAATGTTGAAATAAAACAAATGCGAAAAAATAGAGTATAATTTACAGTTTCGAAATCTGTTAAATAATGATAATTTAGACTTCAATTTCAGATTCATTAGTAGTTACAAATAGGAATATTGCCTTATATACATTGTTTGTTACAGGTACGAATAAAAACCGAGATCTAGGCTAATTAGTTTTAGTCTCATATAATTGTTTGTTGTTTTCTTCGTTGTGTTACTATGTTTGCCGATTTAGACATTAACAATGATGCATGCTTAACATAATGACCAATTAGGACAATTCCCACCTAGTTAGTTTCAATTAACAACATTCCAATTTGTCTTTGATTAGTTATTTGTTTGTAATTAAACACGTAATTGTCTCTTTGATTGGTTACTCATTTTATGGGAGTAAAGGTCGGCACTTGTTGGATGTGCTATGTCGCTCTTTACTAACACGTCACATACTATACTTAACCTTTTACTCACATGTTAAGTTTAACGCTTGACCCTTAACATTCACTAGTCTAATAAATAATCATAACTCATAACATATAAACAATTATACAATATTAATCAGTATAATCTGCATAACCTAACGTTGTTACTTTAAGTTTCTCACTGTCCATTAATCACAACGACACTATTGGTGACGATAACGATGTATTAATACACTTGTTACTAAATATAGTAACAAAAAAGAGCCAATTTCAGGCTGATTATGACCATCACATGATTTGTTATCGCCTATCGGCCCGGTCCGCAATCTCATAATCGTAATCGGCCCGTTGAATGGACACATTACGTTATCCAGGTTAACATGACGTCACGTTGGAGTAAAAATGACGTGACATTGGAGTAAAAATGACGTCACATTGGAGCTAAAATAACGTTACGTTGAAATTGCTTTGACAATTTTATGAATGTACTAGATTTTCAACATAAATGACTGTAGATCTCTATGAACTTTACTAACCGTGAGTTGTTGTTACTCCAATTGAGTTTTTGAATTGAACAATTGTATTAAAGACTTTAATACACTTCAAAGCCCAAACGAAGTTGATAATCAGCCCGGCATGAATAATCACCCTAGGGCTAAAGCCCTCGCGGTGATTATTAATTTTCCGGGCCGATTATCGCCTTCCGGCCCGGCTTTGTCCTGTATTAACCTCTTATTAGTCCATTTATTCGCCGTCGATAGCTGATAACGATAGTCCATATATTCTCCGTCGCTATTCTACTATACCAAAATGGCGGACAGCGGCTTCGCAGCGGAACAAATATTAGTAAAAATAATCCGTTTATCTCACATTTAACACCTTTAAATATTACAGTATAGTAATATATACTTTTATTTTGAACTTGTAATATGATTATCAGCAACATATATACGGTAAAACATATAGAAAATCAATGACGGTTCCCTAGACAATCCGATGAGGAATGTCTAGGGAACCGATTCCGGTTCGCTAGTGTAATTGGCTAGGGATTCGATTCCGGCTCTGTAGCCACTGCCTTTCATTTTTTCGCGTTATTTATTTGCCAAATGGTGCAACTTTAATTACGCTTGTTTCAATAGATATAATATGTTATGTATCAATCATAGAAGAAAATCAGCACAATCGACCTGAATATATAGCTGTTAGTTTTATTACACAGTTTCAGGGTTCGTAATGACCAGAATACGGTGAAATATCACTGTAGAGATATAACATCCAAGCCCATGTGGCTTGAGAAAAAAATGTGTGGAGAGCAAAAATCATACGCAAAACTTCTATATTTTTGCGCAAAATGATCGATAAACGTTAAAAGTTGATGTCATTAAGAGCAAAGTGATAAATGCACTTACGCCGGAAGAAAAAGTTCCGCGATAGTGCTTCTTTGCACATTTCCTTTCAGATGGGAACTCAAAATACAACCAAAATTAACTACATCTGTATTACGATTAATCATATTTATTGGAGTTATTCGAAACAGTATGCTTATAATTATAAATATTACTTCACGGTGCCTGAACTTTTCACTCATTCCATGTTCTATTTATAGCACAGCTTATAGTATTACAGCCGCATATTGTTATACATGAGAAAAAAATAATTGCAAACAATACAGTATTAAAAAGATTGCACACAATACAGTATTAAAAAGATTGCACATTTCCTTTCAAACGGGAACTCAAAATACAACCAAAATTAACTACATCTGTATTACGATTAATCATATTTATTGGAGTTATTCGAAACAGTATGCTTAAAATTATAAATATTACTACACGTTGCCTGAAATTTTGACTTGTTCCATGTTCTATTTATAGGACAGCTAATAGTAATACAGCCGCATATTGTTATACATAAGAAAAAAATAAATGCAAACAATACAGTATTAAAAATATTTCAATTTTATAAGAAATAATTATTAAGTTTGTTTTCACCAAAACAATGTTTTAAATCTGCAAAAAATTATCTGGCAGCCAGTTTGTTTAATAGACTGCAGTGTCACTATCTAAAGGGAAGCAACTTGTATAATCATGTCAGTTTATTTAAGGTAACTCCCCCTGCTGAAATTAAACCCATCAGTGTTTAACCATGTCAGAAAAGAATTAGATTTTTCAAGTCTGCAACAGCATTTATTACAAAACTTGTTATACTAAATTAAAATAATACATTTACATTTATGAAATTGATTTTTTAAAAAAAGAAATATTTGATAAAAAAGTGTTTTATCTACAATTGAAATATGTCATTTTTTGTGTCAAAATCCTGTTAAAAGTACTCACTCGAAATCAATATAAAACACATTGTTGTGTTCTCCAATTTATTATCCAGGTGATAGACTATTCCAATTATCAATTTAATTAATGACATGCACACATCGAATCAAAACGTTTGGTCACTTTATTACCAAATTTGTAAAATAACATTTACACATATCTGATTATTTTAAGTGTGTAAGTAGGATGTATTCTAACAGTAGATGACCGTCTAAATTCAATAGATTTGACCATGAGTTGTTTTGATAGCAACATAATCCCACGAACAGAAATGTTTTACACACTGGTCATCTTCAAATGTGTAATACAAATCTGATTTATAAATTTTACATGGTTAAATATTTAGTGTTTTATGGATAAAATGTGATTAATATGCAATAATTCTATAGTCGAGCACCTCGATAATGGATTGGAGAACATAGAAATGTGATTTATATTGAATTTGAGTGAGTACCTTTTTCAGGATTTTGACACAAAAATTGGCAATTTTCAATTTGTTATAAAACACTTTTTACAAACTGCATTTTTATTTTTTTTTACAAATATTCATTGTAGATGTAAATTTTTCAATATGCATAATGATTTCAGCTGAAAATTATATTACAGACTTGAAAAATCAAATTGTTTTCCGACACAATAACACACTCGTGACTTCAATTTCAGCTGATGAAATTACCTTAACATTGATACTAGTCTATGACAGGATAGTGATACTAAATAGATTAGTGTAGTATACATTTATCAAAGTAAACAGATGTGTATCCAACCAAAACCATTGATTAATATTTCGAGACAGCTATTGTAATTATGTTACGTTACAGCAAGGTTACCATCTGGTCAGTAACGAAGATTACATCATGCAGGGCTTTTTTTGCCAAAATTGTTAAGAAGCCCTAACTTGTTAAATTTGTGAAACGTAAAGCACGATTTTTCTTCAAAGTGTGAAATTCAAGCACAGTTTTGTTTTTGAATTGTGAAAGAGGAAGCACGATATTGATTTTAATAAATTTGTGAAAAGCAATTTACTACTAATATTTCCCTTTATTTTGTAAAGAAAATCACTAAAGGCTTGATATTTCATTATTGAATGTTTAAGCTACTCTGGTTTTGTCAATTTCAAATTGTAGATAATTTTGAACCTGTGCAAGTGATTTCATTTGTGAAAGTTGCATTTATGTGGTTTGTGCAACTAGCTGGCATTTTGGAATTGTGAGGCACCCTCCTTCAAATTGTGAAGTAGGCTCAGCCTTATTTCGGCCTCTGTTATATTTTGAAAAAAGCCCTGGCATGTGAATGTTCAGCTTATAAATACTATGATTGGTAAAGTGGAAATATGAACTCACTGCAGGAACATTTACACACAGATGTACATAGTGAGATTCGGCTTCGAGAATCCCAGTTTAGATCAAAAACATGATGTAGGGATGGAAAATAATACTTGAATACTGCAATAAATGTGGAGTTCGTGCTAAAGGCTTTGCAGCTGGAAATATAATTGTTTGACCGCTAGAACAAACCCTGTTCTTTCAGCGCTTTGATTTTAACTGCTCTTAGATCTATATTAAAGAAGAACTGATTCCAGGACTCAAGTTTGCATGGTTCCCAACTTCCCAGAAAGTACTGGTGCTGAAGTGCCATGAACTAGGCGGTTGTCTAACTTACAAGGCCGCACACAAAAAAGTGCCCTTTTCTCAGAAAATACCATGCCCCTAAAGGGTTCTGGAAAAAATTATTATCAGTTCATGATAAAAACATTAATTAGCATTATCAGTAAATATGAGCAAATTATAATAAAAGCAATCTTTTTAATAATTGGCAGTTTTTATTTGTTGCACTTGATTCTTCCAATTTTAATGCATACGGTATCGGCAGTTTTCAAGAAAAACACTGGCTTAAGTCTGGCTATGGACTCAACTCGACTCTAGCTTGGTATAAAACCTTTTTATTTGACACATGCAAGACTTAAAGTAATTGTTGAAGTGCTTGGTCTTTTTAGCAGACCATTACTGTATATTGAAAGTGTCATGTTTTAATGAAAGTGAATTTGCATATTTTGCTATTCTTACATAAATATTATCGAAATGTTTGTTACAATATCAAAAATGTATTGGAAACAGATGGAATGAACACATTAACATATACCGGTATGTACTTTTATTTCAGTTACCTTGTAATATACCAACAATTACCAACATGCCTCCTAAAAGGTCTAAAAAGGTGTCAGCTTTTGCTGTGAAGAAGGCTAAGACAGTTAATAATGAAGACAACAAGGATGAAAAAACAATTGGAACAAACACAAAAGATGGGGCTGGGACTTTAAAAAAACAGAGAGCAAAAAGAAACAGTAAGAAGAAAGCTGCTGACGCTGATCTATCTAATGAGATTCATGATAGTGAAGGGCCATCTACTGTTTGTATAGAAATTTCTGATGATGAAAGTGTAACTATTACTAATGTTGAAGTTCCAGCTGAAGACCTGAATGAGACAAAAGACACTGATGATAAGTTTGTAAATGCCATGGCTAACAAGAGTGTTGTTCCTAGCAGTAGGGCACTAGGCAGACAAAGAAAAAGAACCAAGTCTAGTCCTAGAGCTGATAAGGATAGGACTAAGAGATCTAAAACTCAGGATACTGGTGATGAAGCTGATGCAACTGTTGATGTACAAAAAGAATTTGATGTTGAAGATCCAGTGGAAGACTCAAGAAATAAGTATGTGTTCATTACTATTGGGGTTTGTCACTAAAACTTCTGAGTCAAACAGTCCCCGTTTGGAATATGCTCCAAACCCGGGTAATGATGCAGGGATCAAATGTCAAGACATGGGTCAAATGAAATCCGTATATACTACTAAACTAGCAGTCATCAACACAGCCTTTTGAGTCTAATCATCAGTATGTAATCAATGCAAAGTTCAGCACATAGTGAAATCACTGATTATTAACCTGTGGCCTTGAGCCGCAGGTTATATTTGTATGCAACAAGAAAAATTTCTATGTAGGGGCACGTGACCTGTTCTGGATGGTTTACCATTTCAAAAAAAAAGATCCAAAAGAATCAGCATTTTTTAAGAATGTCGTGAACCAGACTAATACCATTTTTTTATTTTTTTTTATTTTATTTAGATTCGTATAGATCTATTTTATTTTATTTTAAAATAAAGTATTAACCATAATTAACCCCTTTAAGTAATAATTAATAAGAAAAAAATGTGTTTCTAAATGTATTTTAACGCGCACTTGACCTTTCGTTAGTCTGGTTCACGCGTTCAAAACTATCTCCAAAAAAATGAAGCACTTTGTGCGAATGTCGTAAACCAGACTATTTCACTATTATTTTATTTTATATTTTAAAATAAAGTAATGTAAGTTTATAACTATAATTATTTCTTTTACCCCTTTAAGTAATTAAAAATAAGAAAAAAATGTGTTTCGATATGTGTTTTGGCGTGCACCTGTAGTCTGGATTACCTCTCCCTATATCATTACGTTAACTAGGTCATGCAGGCCGACGCGTCGGCATTAAACACCCAAATCTTACCCAAATCTTACCCAACTAGTAACGTTTTTACCCAAATACTTGTATTTAACTAACAATATGGGGTTGATTAACTTTATTAAGCATTCTAATGACCAGTGATGACTAAATAAACGTAAACTAGCAAGTTTTTCGGCAAGACTCGGCCCAGTATCATTTCGAACCGGCGTTTGTCATAATATTTGCATGTCGTGAGAATCGCTTTATTTTACTTTCGGACTCTTCGTGCGCCGATACCCAAATATACAAAAGTATGAACGTTTATTTACCCAAATACTTGTATTTAATGAACTATTTGTCGTAAATAAACTATATTACGCATTTGAATAACCAAATAATGAAAATAGCACCATTTTCCGGTAAATTATACTAGGTAAATATACCCAAGGCAGTGGCTAGGATTACGGTACCGTAATTCTAGACCCACAGGCTAGGATTACGGAAGCGAGTCCTAGCTAGGGCTGTCTAGAATTACGGAAAGTTTTATACCAACTGCAATTAAGCGCACAGGTCGTCTTACTTTGCTTGATGTCATCATTATTTCATTAATTTATACAAATATTGGTATATTTATTGACAAATTAATAGAAGTATATCATGCTTCGAATTTTACTTTGCTAATATTTTGTCTTTGCATGGGGAAGAAAATAGAGGCAGTCCGAATGTTTATAAATAAATTAAAGTCCGTGGTCGAATACACAAATGTAGTTCCATTGAAATTGATTGGCATGATCGAAACAAATTGTGTTACTAATTTTGGTAGTAGATATGATATGTTTGTTCGTCATTGGTTCCTCGAAATAAATATTAAGTAGCTATACATCGTTTGTTGATTCACAATTTACAGCCTACTAATGGATCTACGTTGTGACAGCGCGTAGTGATACGAATTCCAAATATGGTCATATTTAGTTTCTTAATATTTTATTGAATTTGTAACTGATTACGCTTTTCATGTCATTAGCAATCTTTCAAAATTAGAATTATGTAAATTGTTAGGTTTAACAATCGATTTTCTGTTTTCTCAATATATTTTCCATATTTTTATAACTTCATAAATGCGTAGATAAAAGTACAATACAGTATCAAAAGAATTGCATTTGGATATGTTCCGCCGTTTTATTATCTTTACCATAACAAAAACTGATTATACTCGATGGTATAAATATACCAATATTTGTATAAATTCATGAAATATTAATGTCAACATGCAATATAAGGCGATCTGCACGCTTACTTGCACTCGATATAAAAACTTCCGTAATTCTAGACAGCCCTAGCTAGGACTCGCTAGGATTACGGAACTTCCGTAATCCTAGCCTGTGGGTCTAGGTTTACGGTACCGTAATCCTAGCCACTGCCTATACCCAAACACACATATGCCTACTAAATCAGAGAGGTTTGTAAAATTCCGCATTTTTCGACGGGGACTTGGACTTTTAATTGTTTCTTTGGCTCACGTGTGGGCATTGCTCATTGTACATGTGTCGTGGTGTTACTGGTGCGAGTCTTTGCTCGGCTGGTAAAGTGTGCTGCCTCCCCTGTCCGATTTCCTCATACCTTTATATTAAGCCTTATTAACACTTTAAAAAGTTCTAGTTTCTAAAATTATAAAAAAATGTCTCTCACAATACTGGTCTGTAAACAATTGGCCGCAGGAACTATTTAACTTGTATTTTATTATACACACAGTCAGCTATGTTAGGGTAAATTTTTGAAAGATGTCTTAAAGACCATCAACTCTATAAAAATGTATAATCCAATCGCTTTCAACTTGTAAATATCTAGAGAAACCAATTGCCAAATAATGTGTCTTGACGCATATTGTCTTTATAGAGTGTAAATGTACAGCATAAAGAAATTAAAATTGTTCTGATCTTTTGTGATTTCTCTATTAACAGTATTGCAGCAATTACTACAAATAACGGAGTTTTAGTTGTTGCGAAACATCCAGTGGAATTCATTTTGAAAGGTCGACTCAAACTACAGATGTTGGCTGGTTCCGCAAGTATAATGGGATACGATTTGATTCCCAGCGCTTGGGTGTATAATGTCTTCTCCCCTACATGTAACAGTTTACTGACGGTGAAAACTACAGAAGGTACCAGCAAAGAAAAGAAAACGTTGAAAAAAATTGACTCCTTAATTGAAATAAATGATGGTAAAGTGATGTCTGACCTACAACAAGCTTTATCTGACTATAAGCCATGTATTGTCATGAGGTTTCAAAGACTGAAATCTAATTTATGTTCATTTGTATCCAAGTTTTCACCATATACGAGTATGTTTAGAATCGAGGGGGATAGAACAGAATTGAACCGTCAGTTGTTGCCATTGGATACGGTCATCCCTAGAGATGAAGATGTGCAAGAGAAGATCATCATTTCGGATGACTTACAAGCACTGTTGGACGTATGGATGGATGCATTGTCACAGGAACATGGAGGTAGGTATATATGATACTGTAAAATCATTTAATTTTGATGGGACAAAATTTCGTGGTTTTGGTAAAAAAGACCATTTCAATGGGATCTTAATTCATGGATTTTACTAATAAATTTATTAATAAATACAAGGTGAAAATTAATGTTTGATGGGATTAGATGTCATGGTTAATATAGAAATCTACAAAATCAAATCACCCATTGATGACCCTTATCGATTTTCAGGTCAGTTGGTCAAAATTTAAGGACACTGTGACCTTCATCATTGCCTACTATTAGGCTGTGCATGGGGCATGTATGTTTTATAAACATTTTTCTTTATTATTGTATATTAAGCCTTAATATTACAGAAGCTCCAGTGATGTTAGTGTGTGGAGGTAAAGACAGTGGAAAGTCAACTACTAACAGAATGTTTCTCAACTCTGCACTTAATAAGTGAGTTATATGATGCCTTTGTAAAATACCCAATTCTTGTTTTTCTCAAATTCATCTTTAGTTGGCCAGTCAATTTGACAGGTAACCAAAACTGTTATACTTACCAATGATACTACCTTATCAATGTTAGTTATATTCAAGATCACAATAAAAACAACAATTTCAAAGTTAAAATATTTATTCCCAGGAAAACTAAGTTTCATGATTTATTGACATTTTACGAAATGCTTTCATAGTGTACTGCTTGAACATATTATTTTAGTATTATTATACTAGCTTCTTGCATTGATAGTCAGTTTCTTGACAGATCCCGCGTTACAAAAACACAGGCAAATGGTAATAAGTTTATTGTTGAATTTTATAAAAAAGAAAAATAGTGAATTATGCTCATATTAGATGGATAGAGTTTCAGACCAAATGATTATAAAAAATTCCATACTGTACTCAAAGTGATCATGAAACTTGATTTCCTCCTACAAAGTGCAACATTATGAATATTTTATTTACGAGGAATTATTGCTAGTTTTTCTATCCATGTAATGTTTGGAAAAAGCAATCAATTTTCTGTTTATTATTTGCTTCATTTTCTCGTAAAATCAGTGGTCCCACTGACATTTTTACTTGTGGGTACAAACACAGGTCTTCTTACTATGCTGTACCCCCAGAGTAACAGTTATGTAGTTGAGTGCATCAAAACAGGGGTACAGCAAGCCAATTTGGGGGTCAAAACCCTAGTTTGGGTTTTTTGGGAACACTGGAATGTTACAGTAATTGACTAAATTAGAAAAAAAGCGTTGAAATTAAACATCACGACGTGACAATTATGACTTCATAATAGTGAAGTAACACATATTTTGAAGCTTTTTCACAGAAAATTATGTAAAGCTTTTGAAAGCAAATTATTTATAATGAATGTGTATATTTTGACAGGTTAGGGAGGGTATACTACCTAGAATGTGATGTAGGTCAAACAGAGTTCACACCACCTGGAGTAGTTTCACTAGTTGAAGTCACAACTCCCTTATTTGGTATGTATCAGAATTCTAACCATGCTTTTCTTTCACATGTGGAGAATTGCCTGATTTCTTGATAACCTATGTACCTACATAAATTGCATAATGTATTGTAAATATACTGTGTAGCTGGTTATTTCTGCGGGTGTAATATTTTGCGTTTTTGTCCAAAAAATGGGTATGTTTATTTCTGCCGGTTTTAATTTCTGCTAATTCACAATATGGCAAGAGTAAATTTCTGCGGTTTGCTAAATGGTAAGAATTGACATACACCAGTTTCATTAGCAGTCTGATCTATTTAATTCCCAAATGTGGAAAACACCATAAGATGGAAGAAAATGTAATAAACATCCATCAATAAATGCATGATTTAAAGTCTAAGGGGAGCAACTCTTGCAGAATGAGTATTTTGATCACCATACAATTTGCTTAATTTGATATTTGTTCTACTATTAGTTCTACTATTTGGTGTACTATTTCGACAGATATTGTATGTAATGGATGATTGCAAAAAAGTTGTGGGAGCAATAATGTGACTTTAATGGAATGAAATATTTTCTTGACATCCTTGATAGGCCTAGTGGTAGAGCGAAATAAAATGGTACCAGTAATACCCTTGCTCTGTAAAAAAGGAACCTGGCTACTCTTTACCCATACCCTTGTGGCAATGGATATTATCAGGAATGAGGTGTTGAGAGTTATTAATAAGAGTTGAAAAAAACTTGTT
Organism: Spisula subtruncata; assembly: GCA_963678985.1. Lineage (NCBI taxonomy): Eukaryota > Metazoa > Mollusca > Bivalvia > Venerida > Mactridae > Spisula > Spisula subtruncata. The sequence continues at coordinate 37,414,210 of OY787670.1, read as the reverse complement.
TCACATACGACCTAAAAATAAATTATCATCGTGATTTGATTTTAACATTCAAAACCATATACGCAAACTGTGCTTCCACATTTCATTTTATAGACTGAACATGACAAGTCTGTATTTTGTTTCAGGGCCGCCATTTACACACCAACAAACACCAGTGTGGTAAGTCTCTAGCCAAAATGTTGAAAAATAAAATAAAATTTAAAAAAAAATGTTTAAACAACAACAATAAAACAGAGCCTTGTCTTTATTACGAAAAGCATAGCCTATTTTGCCAGTCAGCTTTCTGCTGAAATATGGCAGGCATATGAGTGCCTCAACCCATATTTAAACCCTTGTTGCCAGATTAGACAAGTGCACTAACCGCTGAAATACAGAGGCATAAATATGTAGTTACCATACCTATTCAGATTCCTCTAAAAGAAGTGCAGTTATTTGCCCTTGACAGTCAAATTCTATTTGTGTAGCTCAAGTAATTTAGCAACAGTCATTTAACTTCATAGAAATAATTTTCAGCATGTTTAGTCTTGCTCCGAGGGATTCAGCAGTAATTACTTACTTTTTTATACGCCCGTTGAAAAACGGGACATATTATGTGAACACCCTTGGCGGGCGGGCGGGCGGGTGGGCGGGCGTTTGTCAAATCATCTTCAAACTTGCTGACAATGCTTATGGGTGTAATATTTAGGCCAAGTTCGATTATAGGCCAAATCGGTGCAGGTCTGCTTGGGTTATGGTCCTTCTTTTACCAAAAAAATGTGAAATTGGCCTTGTCTGTACTCTAGCTCAAACAGTTTTCATCCGATCATCTTCAAACTTGCTGACAATGCTTATGGGTGTAAATCTAGGCAAAGTTTGATTATAGGCCAAATCGGTGCAGGCCTTCTTTGGTTATGGTCCTTCTTTTACCAAAAAAATGTGAAATTGGCTTTGTCTGTACTCTAGCTCAAACAATTTTTATCCGATCGTCTTCAAACTTGCTGACAATGCTTATGGGTGTAATATCTAGGCCAAGTTCGATTATAGGCCAAATCGGTGCAGGGCTTCTTGGGTTATGGTCCTTCTTTTACCAAAAAAATGTGAAATTGGCCTTGTCTGTACTCTAGCTCAAACAGTTTTCATCCGATCATCTTCAAACTTGCTGACAATGCTTATGGGTGTAATATCTAGGCAAAGTTCGATTATAGGCCAAATCAGTGCGGGCCTTCTTTGGTTATGGTCCTTCTTTTACCAAAAAAATGTGAAATTGGCTTTGTCTGTACTCTAGCTCAAACAATTTTTATCCGATCGTCTTCAAACTTGCTGACAATGCTTATGGGTGTAATATCTAGGCCAAGTTCGATTATAGGCCAAATCGGTGCAGGGCTTCTTGGGTTATGGTCCTTCTTTTACCAAAAAAATGTGAAATTGGCCTTGTCTGTACTCTAGCTCAAACAGTTTTCATCTGATCGTCTTCAAACTTGCTGACAATGCTTATGGGCTGTAATATCTAGGCCAAGTTAGATTGTAGGCCAAATCGGTGCAGGCCTTCTTGGGTTATAGTCCTTCTTTTACCAAAAAATGTGAAATTGGCCTTGTCTGTACTCTAGCTCATTCTGTTTTCATCCGATTGTCTTCAAACTTGCTGACAATGCTTATGGGTGTAATATCTAGGCCAAGTTCGATTATAGGCCAAATCGGTGCAGGCCTTCTTTGGTTATGGTCCTTCTTTTACCAAAATAAATGTGAAATTGGCCTTGTCTGTACTCTAGCTCAAACAATTTTCATCCGATCGTCTTCAAACTTGCTGACGATGCTCATGGGTGTAATATCTAGGCCAAGATAAGTTTCAAGATGATTGTTCAAAAATGTTTTCACATAATATGGGCTTTTATTTCATAATCAATATTTTTTTCACTAGCACAATCAAGACGGGCGTATTTTGTGACATTTTGGCATCTTGTTTAAAACTTTGTGTTATCTATTTTTACTTGTGGTGTGAGCGAAAATTTACATTGCATTCTACAGTTACGTAATTTTCAACTGTATCTTAAATAACTAATTTAAAAAATCATGGTTTCAACTGAGAGTAATAATTATGAAAAAAAAATGGAACCAATGGAAATATATGCCAACCATATTCAAAGGTGAGTTCTTGCAAATTACATTTTGCCGATTTTTGTCTATATTTCAGTTGTTATAATTTTGGTGGAGTTACGGCTACAGATAATCCTGACTTATATATTCACTGTATAAGTCTGTGTATGCAGGAATATAAACAAATGAAGACCACTGGACCATTGGTAATAAACTGTATGGGTTGGATGAAAGGTACGTTTGCTGGTATTTCATAATAACCTCTATCACATATAGAAGGTCGTAACTACCAAATCGATATATTGAGAAAACAAGAGAAAACTGTCTGTAATTTAATCTTTACTTATGAGAAAACACGTTTTTAAAACTTCATTTTGGTCGACATTACAATTTCAGATTTTCATGAAAATATGCTCATAAGAAGGGCCTTGTGAAGCAGGTTTCAAATATGTATGAGTCTTATAAGGTCGTTAGAGGTAGTTACGACCTTCTGGTTCTAAGCCATCGATATAGTGGGGGGGAACATTTTGATTTTGTGCTGGATGCCTCTCCAGATGTTGGTTTGGATGGATGTTTGTCCATACTTGTTCTCCGTAACAATTAGTTGGATTTAGATGGAACTTTATATAATGCGGGGTGCCTGCAAGACTGTAGTAACTGCTTTTAATTAAAGAAAGACATATTACAATCTTGTAGGCAACTCTGGATAAGTACTTAGTGCAAAGCCTAGGATTGCATGTCATCAGGAATGTAGGTAGTGCTCTTCTAGCAATGTGCTCATAAATGGTATGTTATCGATGGACACTGGGCTGTAGTAACATGTCATTGCAAAGTAGTAATAAAGTGCTTCCTAAAAGTGCTTGATAGCATTTTGGCTCTGAAATGGGCTTAAGTTTCTTGTCAAACTTCTTCCAGCTTCTTTTTGAGCGAAATATTTGAATTTGCAAGTTTATTCCTGCATGACAAATAGTGAATATATGAATCTTGTGGATTCAATGGATATAACAGTAAATAGAGGATCCTGCATGAGTGCTCTTTATATACTGTAAAATAATATAATTTCGATGGTACAAAATTTCATGGTTGTTGTAAAATAGAACAATTAGAGGGGACGTTAATTTGTGGATTTTGCATTTTAAGTAATACATGCAAGGGTCAAAATTATTGTTTGATGGTGTTTTTGATTTCGTGGTAGAAGGTAAACCACGCAATCCACGAAATTTAATTTGCCTCGAAAATTAGTTATTTTACATTAGTTTTATTAAACTGCAAGTTATGTGATAAATGGTAATTTAAATTAGGGGCTAGGGCTAATGATTTATGTATATCACACAGGACTTGGATGGCAGTTGTTACTGGATATTGTACGTATAACGTCTCCTAGTCATCTGATACAGCTGAAAGCAAGATTACAGTCACAGAATATACAACCTATCACTCTGGATTCATTATACGATACGTCATTCACTGATGTCTCACAGGTAACACCTATTCTACCATGGTGGCCCCAGGCCTGGAGAAACAGGGAAAATGCCAAAAGCAAAATCCCTGCAGGCAAAAATAGGGGAATTTCAAAATTGGCCAAAAATCAGGGTTTTATCAGGGAGTTCTACAATTTACAGTTTACAGATTGTGAGCATTCACACATCCAAGTTAGAAAGTGTGTGCACCAATTTCGAGAGAAAAGTTAACTTGTTTACTTATTAACTTAAGTAATAAAATCAAGAACGATGAAAAATGTTCATGAACATGTGTAAAATCATAGCTTTTGTATGCCTAGGTTAGTGCTCTGAATCCTGTTCAAAGGACACATTATGATGGACATTTACAATGTTAATTTGAATGTCCCAAACTTTATGTAAACTGTAAACAAGCAATTCAAATAATAGTGTCAAGGGGGTGCATTTCTAACTTACTATAGTTTGTGATATTATTTCTAATGCCTGTGGTTCCTTTTAGTTTTAACATTTTATTTGTCCATTGTTAACCATTTTTGCAAGCATATCATGTTGTTTTGTTACTTAAGGATATTGTCCTGTTTAAATCACTTTTTCAGAATAATCAGAAAGGTTTTAAAAAAAATTGCATTTAATGTTCTCCAACATCAAGCAATAAAAAATGGGGGTTCCCGTGAATAATATTATTGAGATAATCAGTCATTTATGTGGCCAAACACACTGCAATTTCAAGGCAATCAGTGCAGTATATGAATAAATCAATCAATAAACAGTATCTATCTAGTGTGCATCATCCACATATTGCTTTACCATTTGTTTTGTAGATGTATGATGGACCAACTGTGCCTTCCACTAGATGCAGGAATCCAAAAATTATCAATGTTGAATTACCATTTGCAAACAGGTGAACTTTACCATTTATTTGTAAATTACAGGACAGGTAAAATGCTCAATATAAACCATGATTGTGCTCGTAATACTGATGCTCATCATAAAGATGCAAATTGGCTTGGACTTAAAAATTTGCTACACATAAACCATGTGCTCCTATTATTGATGCTTGTCATAATGAAGTTTTACTGTATAATGTTGTTCATTTGGTATGTGTAACCTGCTTTGAGGTAAGAGTGAGCTTTTTTATCACTCTTCATCCATTCATCCTCCATCTGTAAACAATTGACTTGTGTAGATTCCACAAGTGATTCGAGATTATCAAGAGTTGATTGTACTTTGTACCAAGCTAAATTGAGCATATGGTCAGAAATCTTAGGTCAAATCACTTTTTCAGGAGTTATGGGCCCTTGTCGAGAAATTTGTTTTTAGTCGTTTTGGCTTATGGTGTATAAGATATATGTCACACATGTAAATTTGATTTAATGTGCTGGTTATTTTTAGTCACCAGTTCAAGAGGAATCCACAGGACCATAGAAATCTATCTATACTCAGTCACCTTAGTAATGACCTTGAACCTGGTTTGACCTTGAACTCCATGACACCGTATGTAGTAAGCTGGAAAGATGTTGCAGTATGGGTCAGCCATGTTGAAGTGTCAAGGTCACAAGTGATGTATGCTTTAAATGCAAGTTTGGTAGCCTTGTGTGAAGCAGATATCAGTAAGGTATGTAACATTCACTATGTTTCCTATATAAGTAAGGGATTTATAAGTTGTTCAACTAATAGAATGGGAATGTTACGCCGGCCGGAGGGGTGGTTGCGTGTAACTATGGATATAAAAAGGCTGCTAGCATGATACTAGTTTGCATTATTATAGATAAATTTGTTTTGACTGTAGATAATTTCCATGGAGCTTGGTCACAGCAGTCGATGACCCCTATTGATTTGAGGTCAGAGTTTAAGGTCACTGTGACCTTTAAAATTTCTGACTATTGGGCTGCCATAGGTGGATAAATGTTTACAAACCTCTTACAAAGCTACAGATAAGGTTTTAGTCCATTGGGTATTTTACCCCCCAGTTTCAATTTTGAATGGGTTTTGACAAATGTTATTTAGGTATTTAATCAAACTCATTTGGTAAATGATCTTTTATGAACTGTTTTTCACTATTTCATCCATTCCTTTTGGGTATTTCAGATTTTCATTGCTTTTTCTTACTCCCTCCTTTCACAATCTTTTGGGTTTTTAAGAAAATTATTTGGGTAATTACCATAATACCCAGCTTATCGGTAGCTCTGCTCTTATCTTTATGAAGCTTAGTCACAATGACCTTGTACTAAATCTTGGTCATGTTTGACATTGGGTCATCTGGGTCACTCAAATTTAAATCATAGAAACTTTTTGTATACAATAGTGACTTCATTTCCCCCTAGATCTTTGTTTTTGTTGGCTGCAAGTCGGTAAGAAATATGTCAATGTTAAGTTTGATTATGGGTCTTAGAGAGTCAAGAAAAAGGTATGTCAAATGATATGAAACAATTGTACATGCAAATGCAATTGTACGTTTTACTTTTAGTGAATAGTAGAATGATTACTCAGGTGATGGATTTAGCGCCTACTTTCCCTATTGTTCTAGTTGCAAAAACACTCAAATGTCTTACACAGTCACAGTAAAATCATTACAAGCATATTACTAGCTTAGAATGAAAAGGTCTTAAGTAATAATAGTGACCTTTTAAGACTTATACATATTTGAAATCTGCATTATAGGCACCTCTTATGAGCCTATTTTCATAAAAATTGGAACTTGTCGTGTTGACCAAACTGAAGTCCAAAGAGTTGGCTTTTTCATATTTAAAGAGTAGTTTTTCAGACAGTTTTTTTGTTGATTTCTTAAAATTGTAATTTTGTACTTACGATCTTTTCATTCTAAGCCAGCGGTATAATGCCTTACAATTTAAGTATAGTAAACCGTTGACTGATCTTTATTTATTCAGGCAGACCAGTTAACAGATGATGGTCCACGGTTCCTGAATGCTTTAGGGCCTTATAAATGGATTGGATATGGTAAGTAGTGTTCTAACAGTTTACTGCGAATCACGAAGAATCACTAAATTTAGCTTCATTCGGTTCATTGTACAACACTTCTAAATTTCAGTGCAGTTTGATTCTAGATTTTTGTGAGACTTTTCAAAGAAAAAGTTGAGCTATTGTTTTGACTGGATTAAGTGCTTCTTTGTTGGTTAAGTTTATTGTCAGAGTCATTTACTCAAATACCGGTAATATCAAAGATATTCATTTAAAACTCAGCATAGTTATTCACAATCACAAGTGGAGTCCATATTGACAAGGTTGATAACCCTGTGACCTATACTTATTGTGTTATCTGCCCTTGTTACTCTAAGAATTTACACTCACTTCGAATTGTCATCGTCATAAATCAGTGGTAAGTCAATTACCTGTATTTATTTGAAAAAAAAATGCTGGTTGAACCAGAATGTGAGTTTAAGACATCTGAGTTATAGACTAACAATGTTTGTGAAAAGGCGTCCGGGTGTTTATACAAAACCTTTCACTGGTGTAAACTACTACTTTCAGGGATCATAAGAGGAATTGATGTCATCAATAAAACGTTCTTCATTGTCACATCTTTAGATGAGAGTGAACTGTCAAGAGTTACCTTACTTGAGAAAAGTGGAATTCCAATTCCTGAAAACTTCCTCATATCTCAGGTATAGGCTTGTTTGTAATTGATCTTCCCATCATTCACTTTTCACTTACAAACTTATATGACTTATGCATATTTAACATCTACATCATAAGGCACTTCTTATGAGCCTATTTTCATGAAAATCAGAACTTGTCATGTTGACCAACTGAAGTTGAAAAAGCTTCTTTTGCCAAATAAAGTAAAGTGATTGTCTGACAGTTTTTCTTGTTTTTTCAAAACATTGTTTTTGTAGTAATCTTCTCATTTTAAGCCAGCGATATATCATGGGATGTTTATAACAGAAATGTTAACATGTGATCTTAATTTAACATGTGATGTTTCGCAGTTTTTATATGTTTACATGTTAAACTTATTTTTGTTTGAATACAAAAAATACATGTTTTAAAATATTCTTTAAAAATATAAATAACCAGTCTTTAACAAACTGTTTGACTCCTCACATGCGAAATTTCATGTATGCCAAATTTTATGCCTTTTAAATCAACTTTTTCGGTAAAATGCATTTACCATTTTTAGCTCACTTGTCACGAAGTGACAAGGTGAGCTTTTGTGATCACTCTTCGTCCGTCGTCCGTCCGTCAACAATTGGCTTGTGTACACTCTAGAGGCAACAGTTTTGATCCAATTTTCATAAAACTTGATCAGAATGTTGATCTCTATGAAATCTAGGACAAGTTCGAAACTGGGTCATGCCGGGTCAAAAACGAGGTCACTAGGTCAAATCTTATTTAAACCTTGTGTACACCCTAGAGGTCACCAATTTGATCCAATCTTCATGACACTGGGTCAGAATGTCGTTCTCTATGAAATCTAGGCCAAGTTAAAAACTGGGTCATGCCGGGTCAAAACTAGGTTACTAGGTCAAATCTTAGGAAAACCTTGTGTACACTATAGAGGTCACCGTTTTGGTCCAATCTTCATGAAACTTGGCCAGAATGTTGTTCTCCGTAAAGTCTAGGCCAAGTTCGAAACTGGGTCATGTGGGGTCAAAAACTAGGTCACTAGGTCAAATTTTAGAAAAACCTTGTGTTTACTCAAGAGGTCGTGGTTTTAATCCAATCATCATGAAACTTGATCAGAATGTTGTTCTCTATGAAATCTAGGCCAAGTTTGAAACTGGGTCATGTGGGATCAAAACCTAGGTCACTAGGTCAAATCTTAGAAAAACCTAGTGTTCACACCAGAGGTCATAATTTTAATCCAATCTTCATGAAACTTGGTCAGAATGTTGTTCTCAATGAAATCTATGCAAAGTTTGAAACTGGCTCATGTGGGGTCAAAAACTAGGTCACTAGGTCAAATGCTTAGAAAAACATTGTGTTCACTCCAGGGGTCACTATTTTGAGCCAATCGTCATGAAATATGGTCAGAATGTAGGTTGTACTGATACCTAGACCATTATGCAACAGGTGAGGCCCTCTTGTTTGGGATTGTCCCCAAAATCTAAGAATATCTTAAAAACTAGCTGAGCAAAACTGTTCCGAATTTTCAAAATGATAAGCATAGTCTGATCTCATAAAAATAGCAGGTTTATATACATTTGTACCTTGTACAGAAAAGTAAAAAAGTAGTGAAATACCTTAAATGGCTTTTTCAAAACGCAATAACTCAGTAACCTGTCTACTTAATGATGTATTTTGAGTCCTTGAGTTGAGTCCCAAAGGTGAAAAACACCATTATATGCAACAAAACGTAATTAACCACCCAGTGAGTTTGTTGGCAAAATAACAATTTGTCTAAGTCTAAGGGAAGCAACTCTTCCAAAATTAGTATTTGTCATTCATACATTTTACAAAGTTAATTTTATGTTAGTTATGAATTAGTGGTCATTTGTTTAAAACAACCTAATGGTTCCATTTTCCTAGTATTTATTGGATTATCATTTGGAACAATAAGTAAGACTGCTTCATGACAAATGACCAACACTCAATGATAGAACGTGAAAAATATCTGTCTGAATAGTAGACCAAATATCGTAATATTTAGCAAATTGTATGGAGAACAAAATATTAATTTGCAAGAGTCACTCCACTTAGACTTTAAATCATGCATTTATTGTTTACAAATTGTCATTTTGTCAACAAGTCATGTAGATGCTTTATTATATTTTCTTCCATTTTATGGGTTTTTCCACCAACTAAAGTGCCCAAATTACATCATTCTGCAGAGAGGTTAACCGAGTTATTAAAAAAGCAGTTTCAGACTTAATGTGACTTTAAGTTTTATTTTTGTTGTGTTATATTTCAGAAATGTGAGAAGCTACTCTATGTTGATGAGGTAGTGTCCTCTATAGGACTGTCAGCTGTTAGACCAAGGAAACATATGCCTAGAAAAGGACTCAGTGGCTTCAAAGCTTAGTGAAAGATGCTTTTGTTCCACTACCATTTTAACTGTATTTTACACCTACTGTAAATCCTTAATTTTCGTGGGGATTAAATTTTGTGGATTTCATGGTTCACCTTAAACAACAAAATTAAATCCCATCGAACAATAAATTGACCCTTGTATTTATTACCTGAAATGCAAACAATCGAAATGGTCTTTTTTACCAAAACCATGAAATTTTGTCTTATCGAAATTGATTTATTTTACAGTATGTAATTGACTTATTAGTTTTGGTTTCATGAAATCTGAATCATCTATCATTTTAACTGGAATGCATTTTGCCTTTTAACCCGATTTTCCCACGAATAAAACGGGTTATTAGATCGGTGATTCCAGTAGCTTTATTGGATTGGTGATTTTGGTGGCGAGAGGAGATTGGGCTTCCTATTTTTCGTTTTCTGTTGGATAACTTGAGCTATGAGGTATCATGATGAATCTTGCTGTGAAAGTAGCTTATTTGAAAAATATTGCTTTGGATTGAATGTTGGGCAACTAGGATCAAGGTCAAGATCACCGACTAAAAATAGAAAGAAAAAAAACATTTCCCTTGCATAACTCAAGTAAGGAATAGGTTGTCATGAAGTAACTTTGTGTGTCCGATGCTAAAATTTTATAAATTTTTTGTTTGTGATCAAAGTTGGGGCTGCTGGGGTCAAGGTCACTGCTGCTAGAAATAGAAAAACATTTGTGTTGCATAAGTTTCAGTTAGGAATAATGATACAAATGTACTATGATGCTGTCATGGATGTTTCGTCGGTAACATGTCATGCTGTATGTAAGTGGGACCTAGACCACATGTTCACAAACATACTTTTTCAAAGGCCCACAACGTAATGTTAACCAACATTAAGCATAGCTCTTTATATACAGTAAAATCATTCTAAAATAATTTCGATTGGGCAAAATTTTGTGGATTTGCATTCCAGGTAGTAAATACATGGGTCAAAATTATTGTTCGATTGGATGTGATTTCGTTGATGAAGGTTAACCACCAAATCAAAGAAATTTAATACCCCACGAAAATTAATGATTTAACAGAATACTATACAGACAAACAACTATAGATAGCTCCTGTATACATTATTACATGTAGTAACTGTTAAACATGTATATAATAATGTTATTGTCATAATATTACGGTGTCTTGTTGTCTTTTATTTCCCTCTTTATTGGAGTCACATAATGAATACCTAACTATAACAATTAAAATGGTATATAGGGCACCCAGGATAATGAGAAAGGTGGGAAAAAGTGGTATCAGCCACATAGGTGGGTAAACAAGGCGTTCACAATTTATTGGGTGTTATTTTAGTATACAATCGACCATGCATGTTTTTAAAGCAACCAATTTTACAACCAATCCAGTCAATGTTAATAAACATCTCATTATTCTGGTTGCAACATACCATTGTTTCCATGACATTTAATACCAACTGTAATTACAAGTTGTGAAGTTGAATTGCTTCTTCACTACTAACTACTTGGTTATACAATATTTTAAACAATTAGGATCATTGTACACTTCATCATCAGATACCGACGGTCGGTATCCGACGATGTATACACTGTAGAACACCTTTGTTTACGCTCTTGGCAGGGGTATAGCTGGACATACGCACGTGCATACCCTGTGTTGTTAAAAGTGCAATATAAAAGTCCGCTAAAATTCAATAATATGGCCGGAAATACTCTAGAATGCACTATAGCTACTTAAAAATAGTAAAAAATCCGAGGGGGACATGCACCCGTACCCCACCTAGCATCTCTAGATTGACCATGTGCATACACTGAAAATAAGCCCAGCGACGCCCTGCTTGGAGGTCAAGTTTTGACATATGTTTATGCCCCATTATCTACTGATGCAGAGGCACGATTAAAAGTTATTTTGTGTAGTCAGTTCGTCAGAAATTTTTAACAAAAACTAAGTTGTTTGAACTCAAATAAGTTCGAAGTCCATCAAGGCATAGATATAAAACTTGGCATACTTGTTTACCATCGTAAAGACTTTCAAATGTCCAAGCCATGTAACAGTGAGTCTATCCAACTTATAAACAGAATTTATTATGGCCTTGACTCACTTAGCTATGTTTTAGCTCACCTGTGCACGAAGTTCTTTGTGCTCAATGTGAGCTATTGTGATCGCCCTTTGGTCTGTCGTGCAGCGTCAAAGAAATTGTACTTTTAACACTGTAAAGCAGAGGGGGTGATCACGTGATGGTTGCATTTCGGTTTTCCTAATGGCGGCGCCCATGTCAAACAGGTAATTTGATGTTTTCTGTCTTTTTTCTTCGATATGTTAACATATTATACTGACCATGTTCTGGCCAACAACGTCCGGTTTCCATTGATATCTTGCTTTTGACTGTAGGTGCCGTAGTTTTTGTGATTACCCTGTGCACAATTTCGAATCGACGACATTAGAAAAACCGAAATGCAACCATCACGTGATCACCCCCTCTGTAAAGGTCATATTTTTCACTGACTCCTTTGATACCCTATGAAAGCTAGGTCAAGTTCGTAACTGGGTCATCTGGGATAAAAAACTTGTCACTAGGTCAAATCACAGAAAAACATTGATAACACTTTAAGGGCCACATATTTTGCTACACCCATCTGAAACTTGATCACAATGTTTGTACATGTATCTATGAAATCTTGGTCAAGTTCGCAACTGGGTCATCTGGGGTAAAAACAAGGTCGAAGCATAGAAAAACCTTGTTAACACTCTAGAGGTCACATATTTTACTTCATCCTTTTGTAACTTGGTCACAATGTCTGTATCTATGTCATATAGGGTCACAACATAGGTCAAATCACTGAAACGCTTGTTAACACTCTAGAGGTCGCATTAATCACAGGTTCATAATGAAACTTTGTCACAATGCGTGTCTCTGTTAAATACTGATCAATGTAGAAATTGGATGAAAAGTAGGCCACCAGGCCTTATTCAGAAAACCCTATTTAGCGTCGAATATTTTGGTCAAACAACCCAAACACAATATGTAGAGACAAAAACTGTAACTAACAGTAGTACTTTGAAGATTGAACCTGAAAGCCACATACAGCTCGCACTTAACTGACACTCTCATCTTCCATCTATAAACTGGGCACTGTCGTCTGTGGAAAGACTGAATCTTGCTAAGTCATCCGAATTCCAGTGATGGGCAGAGGAGCAAACACCATTCAATTATTGCAATTTAGTTATGCCATTCGAAAGTCTGAAACCAAACTATATTGGGGAGATGCCAGTGACATATGAGGGTTCAGTGAAAAACAAAACCTTCAAGTTCAGGAAAAAGTCAGGGAATTTTGAAATTAGTCAGTGAAATTCGAAAATTGAGCAAAAGTCAGGGACAGGCCAGGCACATCTTTATTAAAGATCTTTGACGTAAGAAGAAAATACAAAAACTGAAAAATATTCCTCGCTCGCTATGCTCGCTCGAGATAGTTTTAAATTATGATTACTTTATGTGTATCAAAGGTCCTAAAACCACAACCTGGAACTTTTTGGTTTCATACAGAGCAAATATAACCTCCTATTCACTGTTTCCTTTGCGCGATTTTGCTCTAACAAAACGACCCGATCGCTCGAAAAGGTCAGGGAAAATTGCGGTCTGGTGAGGGAAAAATCAGGGAAAAGTCTGGGAATTTTGTCTCAGAATATTTTATGGGAACCCTGCACATACAGTTGCCAGTTCAGTATCAAAACATGCTAACTAACACTATACTATTAAATAAGAACGCTGACTAATAAGTCTCCTGCCTGAAAACAATCTTCAATGCGGCATTGAATATTGCAGTACAAGATTCCGTAGGTAGCTACTTAAAAATTACATCCGAAGTAGCAACAGATATCTACACAATCACAACCCCAGCATTACATATTGGAATAATCATACGTTGTCCGTTTTTAAGTTCCAGGAAAAGTGCTGTTTGATTTTAGTTTAGGTTCGAACTTATATAAAAACTTAAATGGACATTCGAATAGGTCAATTAATCCATACTGCAGTAACTGAAACATAATTCAATTTATAGTCCGATTTCTTCTCACAAAAGTCACTACTGATGCAATAGTCATAAATAGCAGCACGATACAGCCTTCAACTGACGATACTTAACTTAAATGTTCTAATAATATCATACACACAATTCTACTGCACTAATAAAATGTTATCCCATCGAAGAACTATTTAGCTTTATAAAGCGCTGTAAGATTCTGTAGTCCTATATTTATTTAGGTCAGCAGGTCAAAGGTCACGATGACTCAACATGTAAAAACTGTTTTTGCTCAATAACGTAAGTTCCCTTTAACTCACAGTCTTCAAACTCCATAGGATAAATGGTCTCAATTAGTATATGATGCCTATTATTTTAAGGTCAGTCGGTCAAAGGTGAAGGTCACATTGGCTGGAAATGGGAAATCTATTTTGGCTCGATAACTTGAGTTCCTTTTGACTCACCGTCTTCAAACTTCATAGGATAATTGGGTCACATTGATTAGATCATCCCTATTAGTTTAAGGTCAGTCGGTCAAAGGTCAAGGTCACATTGGCTGGAAATGGAAATATATTTTGGCTCCATAAATTGAGTTCCTTTTTACTCTCAGTCTTCAAACTTCATAGGAAAATTGGTCACATTGATTAGGTGATCCCTATTGTTTTATAGGTCAAGGTCAAATCAATTCCGCTTAATTTTTTGAGTTCCTTTTGACTCACAGTCTTCAAACTTGATAGGATGATTGATCTCACCAAGTAGATAACCCCTGTGGAGTTGCGGTGGGGAAAACAAAAGTTGTTTTTTCAAAAACAGTATCTAGTTTAAAAAGTTGCTCTCCCATCAAAAGGGACAAACCGCAACAATAAAAGATGATATATATCTACATTCTGTTCGAAAATATATATGCCAATAACATTGACCATAGTGACCGAACGGCACAGTAACCTAATAAAAAGGGTGTGTGAAGTGAGCTGTCCACTGTCCACTGTCCATTCTAGCTGTCCATTTATCAATTTGAATTAGAGAACTATCTCTAATTCATTTTTTGGACAACTGTCCACTGTCCATAATAACTGTCCACTCTAGTTGTCCACTCCAGTTGTCCACCCTGGCTATCCACTCTGGCTGTCCACTCTAGTTGTCCACTCTAGTTGTCCACTCTGGCTGTCCACTTAGGCTGTCCAGTCTAGTTGTCCACTCTGGCTGTCCACTCTAGATGTCCACTCTGGCTGTCCACTCTAGTTGTCCACTCTAGTTGTTCACTCTGGCTGTCCACTCTAGTTGTTCACTCTAGTTGTCAACTCTGGCTATCCACTCTGGCTGTCCACTCTGGCTGTCCACTCTAGTTGTCCACTCTGGCTGTCCACTCTGGCTGTCCTCCTGGCTGTCCACTCTGGTTGTCCACTCTGGCTGTCCACACTAGTTGTCCACTCTAGTTGTCCACTTTGGCTATCCACTCTGGCTGTCCACTCTGGCTGTCCACTCTAGTTGTCCACTCCAGTTGTCCACTCTGGCTATCCACTCTGGCTGTCCACTCTAGTTGTCCACTCTAGTTGTCCATTCTGGCTGTCCACTCTGGCTGTCCACTCGAGGTTTATAATCTGGTTGTCCACTCCGGCTGTCCACTCTGGCTGTCCACTCGAGTATTTATAATCTGGCTGTCCACTCTGGTTGTCCACTCTGGTTGTCCACTCGAGGTTTATAATCTGGTTGTCCACTCTGGCTGTCCACTCTGGCTGTCCACTCTGGCTGTCCACTCGAGGTTTATGATCTGGTTGTCCACTCTGGCTGTCCACTCTGGCTGTCCACTCGAGTATTTATAATCTGGCTGTCCACTCTGGTTGTCCACTCTGGTTGTCCACTCGAGGTTTATAATCTGGTTGTCCACTCTGGCTGTCCACTCTGGCTGTCCACTCTAGTTGTCCACTCTGGTTGTCCACTCTGGCTGTCCACTCAGGCTGTCCAGTCTAGTTGTCCACTCTGGCTGTCCACTCTGGCTGTCCACTCTGGTTGTCCACTCTGGCTGTCCACTCTGGCTGTCCACTCTTGTCGTCCACTCTGGCTGTCAACTCTGGCTGTCCACTCTAGTCGTCCACTCTGGCTGTCCACTCTAGTTGTCCACTCTTGTTGTCCACTCTGGCTGTCCACTCTGGCTGTCCCCTCTAGTTGTCCACTCTAGTTGTCCACTCTGGCTGTCCACTTAGGCTGTCCAGTCTAGTTGTCCACTCTGGCTGTCCACTCTAGATGTCCACTCTGGCTGTCCACTCTAGTTGTCCACTCTAGTTGTCCACTCTGGCTGTCCACTCTAGTTGTTCACTCTAGTTGTCAACTCTGGCTATCCACTCTGGCTGTCCACTCTGGCTGTCCACTCTAGTTGCCCACTTTGGCTGTCCACTCTGGCTGTCCACTCGGACTGTCCTCCTGGCTGTCCACCCTGGTTGTCCACTCTGGCCGTCCACTCTAGCTGTCCACTCTAGTTGTCCACTTTGGCTATCCACTCTGGCTGTCCACTCTGGCTGTCCACTCTAGTTGTCCACTCCAGTTGTCCACTCTGGCTATCCACTCTGGCTGTCCACTCTAGTTGTCCACTCTAGTTGTCCATTCTGGCTGTCCACTCTGGCTGTCCACTCGAGGTTTATAATCTGGTTGTCCACTCCGGCTGTCCACTCTGGCTGTCCACTCGAGTATTTATAATCTGGCTGTCCACTCTGGCTGTCCACTCTGGTTGTCCACTCGAGGTTTATAATCTGGTTGTCCACTCTGGCTGTCCACTCTGGCTGTCCACTCTGGCTGTCCACTCGAGGTTTATAATCTGGTTGTCCATTCCGGCTGTCCACTCTGGCTGTCCACCAGAGTATTTATAATCTGGCTGTCCACTCTGGTTGTCCACTCTGGTTGTCCATTCGAGGTTTATAATCTGGTTGTCCACTCTGGCTGTCCACTCTGGCTGTCCACTCTAGTTGTCCACTCTGGCTGTCCACTCTGGCTGTCCACTCAGGCTGTCCAGTCTAGTTGTCCACTCTGGCTGTCCACTCTGGCTGTCCACTCTGGTTGTCCACTCTGGCTGTCCACTCTGGCTGTCCACTGTTGTCGTCCACTCTGGCTGTCCACTCTGGCTGTCCACTCTAGTCGTCCACTCTTGTCGTCCACTCTGGCTGTCCACTCTGGCTGTCCACTCTAGTCGTCCACTCTGGCTGTCTACTCTAGTTGTCCACTCTTGTTGTCCACTAAGGCTGTCCACTCTGGCTGTCCACTCTGGCTGTCCACTCTAGTTGTCCACTCTAGTTGTCCACTCTGGCTGTCCACTTAGGCTGTCCAGTCTAGTTGTCCACTCTGGCTGTCCACTTAGGCTGTCCAGTCTAGTTGTCCACTCTGGCTGTCCACTCCAGATGTCCACTCTGGCTATCCACTCTAGTTGTCCACTCTAGTTGTCCACTCTGGCTGTCCACTCTAGTTGTCCACTCTAGTTGTCAACTCTGGCTATCCACTCTGGCTGTCCACTCTGGCTGTCCACTCTAGTTGTCCACTCTGGCTGTCCACTCTGGCTGTCCACTCTGGCTGTCCTCATGGCTGTCCACTCTGGTTGTCCACTCTGGCTGTCCACTCTAGTTGTCCACTCTAGTTGTCCACTTTGGCTATCCACTCTGGCTGTCCACTCTGGCTGTCCACTCTGGCGGTCCACTCTAGTTGTCCACTCCAGGTGTCCACTCTGGCTATCCACTCTGGCTGTCCACTCTAGTTGTCCACTCTAGTTGTCCATTCTGGCTGTCCACTCTGGCTGTCCACTCGAGGTTTATAATCTGGTTGTCCACTCCGGCTGTCCACTCTGGCTGTCCACTCGAGTATTTATAATCTGGCTGTCCACTCTGGTTGTCCACTCTGGTTGTCCACTCGAGGTTTATAATCTGGTTGTCCACTCTGTCTGTCCACTATGGCTGTCCACTCTGGCTGTCCACTCGAGGTTTATAATCTGGTTGTCCACTCCGGCTGTCCACTCTGGCTGTCCACTCGAGTATTTATAATCTGGCTGTCCACTCTGGTTGTCCACTCTGGTTGTCCACTCGAGGTTTATAATCTGGTTGTCCACTCTGGCTGTCCACTCTGGCTGTCCACTCTAGTTGTCCACTCTGGCTGTCCACTCTGGCTGTCCACTCAGGCTGTCCAGTCTAGTTGTCTACTCTGGCTGTCCACTCTGGTTGTCCACTCTGGTTGTCCACTCTGGCTGTCCACTCTGGCTGTCCACTCTTGTCATCCACTCTGGCTGTCCACTCTGGCTGCCCACTCTAGTCGTCCACTCTGGCTGTCCAATCTAGTTGTCCACTCTTGTTGTCCACTCTGGCTGTCCACTCTGGCTGTCCACTCTAGTTGTCCACTCTAGTTGTCCACTCTGGCTGTCCACTTAGGCTGTCCAGTCTAGTTGTCCACTCTGGCTGTCCACTCTAGATGTCCACTCTGGCTGTCCACTCTAGTTGTCCACTCTAGTTATCCACTCTGGCTGTCCATTCTAGTTGTCCACTCTAGTTGTCAACTCTGGCTATCCACTCTGGCTGTCCACTCTGGCTGTCCACTCTAGTTGTCCACTGTGGCTGTCCACTCTGGCTGTCCACTCTGACTGTCCTTCTGGCTGTCCACTCTGGTTGTCCACTCTGGCTGTCCACTCTAGTTGTCCACTCTAGTTGTCCACTTTGGCTATCCACTCTGGCTGTCCACTCTGGCTGTCCACTCTAGTTGTCCACTCCAGTTGTCCACTCTGGCTATCCACTCTGGCTGTCCACTCTAGTTGTCCACTCTAGTTGTCCATTCTGGCTGTCCACTCTGGCTGTCCACTCGAGGTTTTTAATCTCGTTGTCCACTCCGGCTGTCCACTCTGGCTGTCCACTCGAGTATTTATAATCTGGCTGTCCACTCTGGTTGTCCACTCTGGTTGTCCACTCGAGGTTTATAATCTGGTTGTCCACTCTGGCTGTCCACTCTGGCTGTCCACTCTGGCTGTCCACTCGAGGTTTATAATCTGGTTGTCCACTCTGGCTGTCAACTCTGGCTGTCCACTCGAGTATTTATAATCTGGCTTTCCACTCTGGTTGTCCACTCTTGTTGTCCACTCGAGGTTTATAATCTGGTTGTCCACTCTGGCTGTCCACTCTGGCTGTCCACTCTAGTTGTCCACTCTGGCTGTCCACTCTGGCTGTCCACTCAGGCTGTCCAGTCTAGTTGTCCACTCTGGCTGTCCACTCTAGTTGTCCACTCTGGCTGTCCACTTAGGCTGTCCAGTCTAGTTGTCCACTCTGGCTGTCCACTCTAGATGTCCACTCTGGCTGTCCACTCTAGTTGTCCACTTTAGTTGTCCACTCTGGCTGTCCACTCTAGTTGTCCACTCTAGTTGTCAACTCTGGCTATCCACTCTGGCTGTCCACTCTGGCTGTCCACTCTAGTTGTCCACTCTGGCTGTCCACTCTGGCTGTCCACTCTAGCTGTCCTCCTGGCTGTCCACTCTGGTTGTCCACTCTTGCTGTCCACTCTAGTTGTCCACTCTAGTTGTCCACTTTGGCTATCCACTCTGGTTGTCCACTCTGGCTGTCCACTCTAGTTGTCAACTCCAGTTGTCCACTCTGGCTATTCACTCTGGCTGTCCACTCTAGTTGTCCACTCTTGTTGTCCATTCTGGCTGTCCACTCTGGCTGTCCACTCGAGGTTTATAATCTGGTTGTCCACTCCGGCTGTCCACTCTGGCTGTCCATTCGAGTATTTATAATCTGGCTGTCCACTCTGGTTGTCCACTCTGGTTGTCCACTCGAGGTTTATAATCTGGTTGTCCACTCTGGCTGTCCACTTGGGCTGTCCACTCGAGGTTTATAATCTGGTTGTCCACTCCGGCTGTCCACTCTGGCTGTCCACTCGAGTATTTATAATCTGGCTGTCCACTCTGGTTGTCCACTCTGGTTGTCCACTCGAGGTTTATAATCTGGTTGTCCACTCTGGCTGTCCACTCTGGCTGTCCACTCTAGTTGTCCACTCTGGCTGTCCACTCTGGCTGTCCACTCAGGCTGTCCAGTCTAGTTGCCCACTCTGGCTGTCCACTCTGGCTGTCCACTCTGGTTGTCCACTCTGGCTGTCCACTCTGGCTGTCCACTCTTGTCGTCCACTTTGGCTGTCCACTCTGGCTGTCCACCCTAGTCGTCCTCTCTGGCTGTCCACTCTAGTTGTCCACTATTGTTGTCCACTCTGGCTGTCCACACTGGCTGTCCACTCTAGTTGTCCACTCTAGTTGTCCACTCTGGCTGTCCACTTAGGCTGTCCAGTCTAGTTGTCCACTCTGGCTGTCCACTCTAGATGTCCACTCTGGCTGTCCACTCTAGTTGTCCACTCTAGTTGTCCACTCTGGCTGTCCACTCTAGTTGTCCACTCTAGTTGTCAACTCTGGCTATCCACTCTGGCTGTCCACTCTGGCTGTCCTCCTGGCTGTCCACTCTGGTTGTCCACTCTGGCTGTCCACTCTTGTTGTCCACTCTAGTTGTCCACTTTGGCTATCCACTCTGGCTGTCCACTCTGGCTGTCCACTCTAGTTGTCCACTCCAGGTGTCCACTCTGGCTGTCCACTCTGGCTGTCCACTCTAGTCGTCCTCTCTGGCTGTCCACTCTAGTTGTCCACTATTGTTGTCCACTCTGGCTGTCCACACTGGCTGTCCACTCTAGTTGTCCACTCTAGTTGTCCACTCTGGCTGTCCACTTAGGCTGTCCAGTCTAGTTGTCCACTCTGGCTGTCCACTCTAGATGTCCACTGTGGCTGTCCACTCTAGTTGTCCACTCTAGTTGTCCTTTCTGGCTGTCCACTCTAGTTGTCCACTCTAGTTGTCAACTCTGGCTATCCACTCCGGCTGTCCACTCTGGCTGTTCACTCGAGTATTTATAATCTGGCTGTCCACTCTGGTTGTCCACTCTGGTTGTCCATTCGAGGTTTATAATCTGGTTGTCCACTCTGGCTGTCCACTCTGGCTGTCCACTCTGGCTGTCCACTCTGGCTGTCCACTCTGGCTGTCCACTCGAGTATTTATAATCTGGCTGTCCACTCTGGTTGTCCACTCTGGTTGTCCACTCGAGGTTTATTATCTGGTTGTCCACTCTGGCTGTCCACTCTGGTTGTCCACCGGAGTCTTTATAATCTGGCTGTCCACTCTGGCTGTCCACTCTAGTTGTCCACTCTAGTTGTCCACTTTGGCTGTCCACTCTGGTTGTCCACTCTGGCTGTCCAATCTTTCTGTCCAATCTGGCTGTCCACTCGAGGTTTATAATCTGGTTGTCCTCTCTGGCTGTCCACTCTGGCTGTCCACCCGAGTTTTTATAATCTGGTTTTCCACTCTGGTTGTCCACTCGAGGTTTATAATCTGGTTGTACACTCTGGTTGTCCACTCTGGTTGTCCACTCGAGGTTTATAATCTGGTTGTCGACTCTGGCTGTCCACTCGAGATTTATTATCTGGTTGTCCACTCTGGCTGTCCACTCTGGCTGTCCACTCTGTCTGTCCACTCTGGTTGTCCACTCTGGTTGTCCACTCTAGTTGTCCACTGTGGCTATCCACTCTGGTCGTCCACTCTGACTGTCCACTCTGGCTGTCCACTCTGGCTGTCCACTCTGGTTGTCCACTCTGGTTGTCCACTCTTGCTGTCCACTCTAGTTGTCCACTCTGGCTGTCCACTCTAGTTGTCCACTCTAGTTGTCCCCTCTGGCTGTCCACTCTGGCTGTCCACTCTGGCTGTCCACCCTGGCTGTCCAATCTGGCTGTCCATATTGGCTGTCCACTCTGGCTGTCCACTCTGGCTGTCCTCTCTAGTTGTCCTGTCTAGTTGTCTACTCTGGCTGTCCACTCTGGCTGTCCACCCTGGCTGTCCATTCTGGCTGTCCATATTGGCTGTCCACTCTGGCTTTCCACTCTAGTTGTCAGTCTGGCTGTCCAATCTGGCTGTCCACTCTGGTTGTCCACTCTGGCTGTCCGCTCTGGCTGTCCACTCTGGCTGTCTACTATGGCTGTCCATACTCGATGTCCACTCTAGCTTTCCACTCTGCGTCTACTTTTAAATGGTTTTTTCACAAATTGAGATCCGCAAACATCACATTAAGTGGTTTTTTACCAGTATGCATTCCTTAGTGTGTTTCCAAGTCCCATTTGAATGTAAATGAATATCCACAAAATTGCGATTTAAATGGTTATTTATCAGTGTTATTCTTCTGTGGCATATCGTAATATGCTTGGTTGTAAATATGGAACGACATACATGAACTTTAAAATGGTTTTTCAGTTGTACGTGTTCTTCATAAAGTTCAATATTTCTTTTGAGTTTGAATGTACACTCAACCGCTTTAAAAACGCACCACTATTGAAAATAATCGAAATTTATCAAAACTCGTTTTTTGCTAACATTAATAGTTTGCAGGGTTTGCTCAGTTCATAAGCTTGACCTAATTAAAGAAACTATTTTGTTTTCATTCGGAATACCCCGCTCAAAGAACTTTTTTTTATTTTGCATGTTTTGCACGTGCAGCTGGATCGCGTCAACCTTTGCTGTCAATATTGACTTTAAACTGTACGCTGTTGGTTTACACATAGAAAAACAACAGAAACAGTATTTGCTAATGGTATTTTTATGCTGATAATACCTTGAATATTTGTTTTGATGATTGTGCCTTCGCTTCTCACTGAAAAGAGCTTCGGTGCCTTAGCGTGGTGGTTCAGCTGCCTCCACACAACGATTGTGGGCTTAGAACATCGATTCCTAGCGAATGAAACAGTCAAAGACCGACCTGAATGAAATAAGCTAAAGGTATTGAGCCCGAGCTATGAGGAAACATGACACAGGTTGTACCACTGTAATTGGTTCCGCATGGCTGCACACAGTGTAAAAAGAATGTTGGGTGACAATAAACAAGCCAAAAGTACATTATTGCATTTTCATAACTATTATTTTTATAATTGTCAATAAAAAGAAAAATCATTTAAGTACACTTTTTAACGAGTTTTCTCCCGTTAAGAGCCGAATGTCCCAACTTTTTGGCTTCAAGCTCCTACATAGTGTTGATTTGAGGTGCCATAAAGGAACCACAGGAAACATCCTGACAGACTGATGTTCATAACATAGATTTCAAGTTAAAATAAGGCTTGAATCCATCTTAGGTTCACATAATGCGCATATCTGGACCGCACTCGGTCGTATGGCATTAGCCAGACAGCCAAAGCCACATAACATTTATAATTTAAGTTAAGCTTTTCTTGAATGGTTGGAAACATCACGTCGAATATAATTCTATCCTATTACGTAATTAATATTATTCTCTAGGAGGAGAAACCACGTACATGCATCAATGTAGCGGGCTCTTATAATTGCTTTTGAAATTGTGACTTTCACTTTCATGGGTCACTGTGTTATCTATATCATAATTTATCTTAAACTCGTAATAATGGCATGAAAATCACCTAACTCGTTGTGTATAGACTGAAGATTATTAATCCGAAAATAAATAACCATAGATTGACGTTTTTATCACTAAAACCGATATTTTATATGTGGTGCATTTTTAAAGCGGTTGAGTGTAGTTCTACAAACACTACATACACATGGTTTTTCACACTATCTTTTCTTCTGTGACACTTTAATGGTTGGTTGCTTGTGAATGTGGATACTCCAACATGAAATTTAAGTGGTTTTTTCACTAGTATGCATTATTGTCTGTTATTCCAAGTTAGCTTAGTTTGTGCATGCATATACGAGTACACATGCCATTTAAATGGGTTTTCACCAGTCTGTTTTTTCCTGTCAAGTCAAATTATGTTAAGTTGAAGATATAGATACACAGACATCACAATATAATGATTTTTCACCAGTTTGTTTTTTCCTGTCAAGTCAAATTAAGTTAAGTTGAAGATATAGATCCACAGACATCACACTACAATGGTTTTTCATCAGTTTGTTTTTTCCTGTTAAGTCAAATTATGTTAAGTTGAAGATATAGATCCACAGACATCACATTGCAAAGGGTTTTCACCAGCATGCGTCCTTTGTTTTGTTGTGAATGCGGACCCAACGACTAATAACAAGTGAAAAACCATTTAAATTTCATATTAGAGTATACATATTCAGAAGCAAATATCATTAAAAATGCCAAAGAAGGAAATACACTGTGAAAAACCATTTGCATCTAGTGTTTGTAGATCGGTACCCAAACTCAAAAGTAATATTCAACTTCACTGAAGAAAACCACGGGGGTGAATCGCACTAGTTTCTATCAAAACAAAAAAGATGGCCGCCACGCAAAAAAGGTATGTTTTGCCAATATCTGTTTCATCAAGCAATTGTGGAAACTGAGATGTAGCTATTAACCTGCTCAACTCTATTCTGCACATTCTGATATAAGTAGATTCTTCAACAGCCTCGTAGTTATCTTGGAATGCTGGTCACAGGAATCGAGTCGATGAATTTCCCAACAAATTCGGACGATAAAGCTTAGTGCTATGTGCTAAAATCGACCGTTTCGCCTAAATATGCACGTCCGTATGCGCATTTGTCATTTATTAGAAGTTTTGTTTTATGTCTGTCATAAAATTAATTGGCTGGAGCTATAAAATAGCCTAAACTTAAAAATACGGCGTTTTCTTATTTATGGTAGGAACTAGTGACAATGAACTGATGGGTAGAGCGGAGTGTCATTTCTAAAACATAGCTCTATGTAGTACACTTTCTTATTTCAGAGTGTATAAGATGATTGTGCAGCGTCGTAGGAACAGGGACCCAACAAGTCTAAGATGCTGCCTACACAGCGGATAGGAATCCCGGATGCTGAAACATAATTCCTAATATCGTGGATATTTTCTGTACCATATATTTTATAATAAAAGTCACTTATCATCATGAAACTTCATAGGTGGGTAGATCTCAATGAGTAGAAGTGCAGTGCTCAAGAACCGCAACTCTACATAACCTATTTTTGGAGTTATTGCCCTTTTTATACTTAGTTTTTGTCCGGAGCCTATCTCAAAAAGTATGTGAGTTATCATCATGAAACTTAATAGGTGGATAGATCTCAATGAGTAGAAGTGCAGTGCTCAAGAACCGCAACTCTACATAACCTGTTTTTGGAGTTATTGCCCATTGTTATTTTTCATACTTTATTCATACTTAATTCTTGTCCGGGCCATAACTCCAATAGTGTTTGAGATATCAATTTGAAACTTCATAGGTGAATATATCCCATCGAATGGCAGTGCACAAGAACCATGACTGTTCATTACATATTTTTTTAGTTATTCCCCTTTGTAATTTTTCATACCTAATTCCTGTCTATGCCATAACTCAACAGTATTAGAGATATCAATTTGAAACTTCATAGGTAAATAGATCTCATTGTGGGAAAGTTCAATGGCTAAGAACCATAACTCTCTTTTGCATATTCTGGAGTATTTTTTCTGTGACAAACATCCCACGCGGAGCATCACCCGTCACTGACGGCTCTTGTTTTTTTTCAATTTGATTTTTTAAAATTTCTTTTTCAACGATACTGTTACCTGTGATAAATCCTTGATTGGAACGATGTATCACAATAGGTATCACACTATAACAGTGCGTGTATCACAGAGAATCATAGGAAATCACAAGCAATCACATATACCCACTTACATAAAACAGAAAAATTAAGCAAACTATATTACAACAGCATTGTATTACTAGATCTACTAAAGGGCGGGCAAAAGTGGTATTTATATTTCAAATTCTAATGATAAACACTAAGTTAACGTGTATAATGAGTTTGAATAGTTGTGTCTTAGAATTGACTCTTAATGCAAGTTACAATAATATGATATTGAAAACGAGATTGCTTAACGATGAAGCATTAGTGGCTACAGCAAAGTCAGCATGCACTCGCCATATAGTAGTGTACGATTTTGATAACATAGTAATAATTATTCTGGTACAGTTTCTGTCATTTAGCTCGTTTACAGCCAGTTTCCATCGAGTCGAAAGGTACGACTTCAATTCAAGACTGTTCATATTGTGCGAATTTCATCAAAATATATATTTCAGTTAGACTTTTCTAAGAGGAACATGTTCTCATAAACATTCATCGGAATCGGGACAGGGTCTAGGGGAAGCTTCGGGGAAGTCATGAAATCGTGATGAATCGGGAGGCGCCAGGAGAACTCCCGATGTGTTCCCGATCTTACGCGTCGAACAACTGCATCTGGGATGTACTTCCGATTGAAATTAGATGCACCACGATGTCATAGGGAATCACCCGGATGCATCGGCGAAGCATCGGGAAGATTTGAGACATTTTATAATGTCGCGAACACGTCAGGATAGTTCAATGCATGTCTTGAACTTTACCCGATGTTCTCACGACTTCATGTCGTGAATATCTCGAGGAGACATTCCCGATGTTCGGGAATAGATCTGGTGGCATCAACAAAGTAAATATAGACGTCGCGCACGGTGTTGCGTCGTGGAAGCGTCACACGGAAAGCGTAAAATGTAACGTCAAAATATTCGATCAGTCATTTTCATCGCGTTGTCTTGACAAAATTACTAAAGTGATGCGTCTTAAATCCAATACATTGTTCAAGTATATATCAACGATAATAATACTGAAAATAATACGAATATAACTTGTAATTTCATTAAATAAATTTATAAAGAACGTCGGAAAAGTAGTGTGTATTTACAAAAAGAACGGTTTTAATAATGTTTCACGGTTCTTTCTTCAACAGAAGGATCTTTAATTTAGTAGTAACCTTTATCTTACATTTATTACTTGTAAATAACCTCTATACGATTTATTACTCCATAGAAACAATGTGCTGGCTTAGAATGAGAAGGTCGTTAACTACAAAATCGATATTTAGAGAAATCAAGAAAAAAAAACTTTACGAACTTATGGTAAATCAAGCTGTTTCAACATCGGTTCGATCAACATGACAAATTCCAATTTTGATGGAAATAGGCTCATAAGGATCGCCCTGTAAAGTAGATTTCAAATATGAATCAGTCTCATCCGAAAGCAAGTAATAGTTACGACCTTCTCATTCTAAGCTAGCGAAAGTCTTGAGCGACATGTATTTGATAACTAGATTATTTTAATAATTCAATATTTCTTATATTATTGACGTGTAAGTATTAAAATTTTATCCCTTTCATAAGATTTCATTCACAAAACATAATGTTTAACATAAAACATGCATAAACTATATTGATATCATACACGTGTGTTTTCAGTGTGGTGTGTAATAAAAATATGTATCGTTGTGTCCGAACATGCGGGCGTCAATTATGCCCGACGTCATGCTTAGAGCGTAAATTTGTAAAAGTTTACAAGCTAAAATGTTGATGTAAAATATAGTACTATTATATCATTTATGTTGGGAAAGTTATGAAATTTTACATGATAAATCTGTCATGAAAACGGAATATGAATATCATATTTTTGTTTCAGTATTCATGAAAATCTAATGACACCGTAGTTCAAATAATAATGAATAATTATAGTAATGATTCGAATTTTAACATTTTAGAAAAAGTTTACAAAACGCCTTACATCCGAATATAACCTTTCAAGGTCAAAATTAATGACCCTAGCTATTTGAAATTCTGACGATTTGATGAAAGTATAACAATCAATGAAACAGTATATTTTTATTTTTGAAATTATGTTGCACCATCCAATATGAATGAATTAAGATAAACCACTCGGACGCTAAATACGAAAAATTCGTCATTTTCTATTTTGTGACACGCCGGGTGGCAAACCAAGAATACTTTTAAAATCATAAAAAATATAGTTCAGTTAATTTTAATTAGTGTATGCTTTGCATGATGATCATAAGTATACCGTGTGGATACCGAGGTAAATAGATCTCATTGTGGGAAAGTTCAATGGCTAAGAACCATAACTCTCTTTTGCATATTCTGGAGTATTTTTTCTGTGACAAACATCCCACGGGGAGCATCACCCGTCACTGACGGCTCTTGTTTTTTTTCAAGAGAAAAGTGACGATCATAAAAAAATATTTATGAATGAAACTTTTTTGCGGATTTTACTATCGCGTCAAAAGGATTTGTGACACATTTTTGTATTTTTATGAAATTGTCGTATTTACTAAAATTGCGTTTTGTCGAACAGTTTTTCACTACTAGTTTGATGTCATATTATTTTTCTTAATGTGTACAAAAAATCAATATTTTGAATGAAAAATTAAGATAACTACTGGAATTTTTATAAAGAAGTTTTATATATTTTACGCAAACAATGGCAAAGTTACAGAATTTAACAAACTATATAACAAATACCAATAGCCATGCTTGACGTCTCACGTTCAAATGTAATATGCCATCTTGTTCGTTATTCATTTGCGAACACATGTGGTATCTCACCGTAACACTTGACCTTAAATAATAATTTGTGACACTTTTTTGTATTTTTATAAAATTGTTGTATTTTCTAAAATTGCGTTTTCTCAACCATTTTTTCACTACTAGTTTGATGACATATTATTTCTCTTAAAGTGTACAAAATATCAATATTTTGCAGGGAAAATGAAAATAACTGGAGGAATTTTTATATAGAAGTTTTATATATTTTACGCAAAAAATGGCAAAGTTACAGAATTTTACAAACTATTTAACAATTACCAACAGCTATGTTTGACGTCTCACGTTCAAATGTAATATGACACCTTGTTAGTTATTCATTTTGCGAACACACATGACATCTTCCCGTAACAATTGATGTTAAATTGACTTCTGAAAGGTGAAATATCACACACTGCATGAAGACAAATGTGACGCAGTTACACGACGTTTTTCAATGAAATTTCAAGAAAAGTCCCTATTATAAATTTTCAGGGGAGGAGTTCATCTATTTCGCAAATATGACCAAGAAGTACATTTTAAAAGCTACTCCTAGTAAAAATTTGAAAGAAATCCGATAAAAATTAAGTTCTTTACAAATTTTCTTCAAGTGCGCATACCTTAAAAACCTAAAAAGACGGAACAGCATCAGAGAATGATCGAGGCGACTTCCGCGATAAAACATTATCCACAAGGCATCACCGTAGTCTGGTTCCCTGTCGTACTATAGTGTTTTAGTAACTTTGTGATCTTGGGGAGGTATTTCAGACTAGGCATCACCGATTCCCCAAAACATCGGCGATGTTTTGCAAACCTTCGGGAATGTTTCGGCGAAATATTCGCGGTCACTTGATTTAATCCATGCATATTCGCCGATATTTTCGGGGAGAAGTTTGAGGTACTGGTAGGCATAGGGAGTATTCCTGATGTATTCCCGACGTTTCAACGTTTGTCCAACTGATTCGGGGATGCACTCTCGATATAAATTGGAGGCAACGGGGAATTATCGGGGTTCCTCGGGACAACTAGAGTGGACAACAAGAGTGGACAACTAGAGTGGACAACCAGAGTGGACAGCTCGAGTGGACAGCCAGAGTGGACAACTAGAGTGGACAGCCCGAGTGGACAGCCAGAGTGGACAACCAGAGGGGACAACCAGAGTGGACAGCCAGAGTGGACAGCCAGAGTGGACAGCCAGAGTAGACAACTAGAGTGGACAGCCAGAGTGGACAACTAGAGTGGACAACTAGAGTGGACAGCCAGAGTGGACAACCAGATTGGACAACCAGAGTGGACAGCCAGAGTGGACAGCCAGAGTGGACAACTAGAGTGGACAGCCAGAGTGGACAACCAGAGTGGACATTCAGGAGGACAGTCAGAGTGGACAGCCAGAGTGGACAGCCAGAGTGGACAACCAGAGTGGACAGCCAGATTGGACAACCAGGGTGGACAGTCAGGGTGGATAGCCAGGGTGGACAAATAGAGTGGCAACCACAGTGGACAACCAGAGTGGACAGCCAGAGTGGACAGCCAGAGTGGACAACTAGAGTGGAAAACTAGAGTGGACAGCCAGAGTGGACAACCAGAGTGGACAACCAGAGTGGACAGCCAAAGTAGACAGCCAGAGTGGACAGCCAGAGTGGACAACTAGAGTGGACAACTAGAGTGGACAGCCAGAGTGGACAACCAGAGTGGACAGCCTGAGTGGACAACTAGAGTGGACAACCAGAGTGGACAGCCAGAGTGGACAACCAGAGTGGACAACCAGAATGGACAGCCTGAGTGGACAGCCAGAGTGGACAGCCAGAGTGGACAGCCAGAGTTGACAACTGGAGTGAACAGCCAGAGTAGACAACTAGAGTGGACAACTGGAGTGGACAGCCAGAGTGGACAGCCAGAGTGGACAGCCAGAGTGGACAGCCAGAGTGGACGACTAGAGTGGACAGCCAGAGTGGACAGCCATAGTGGACGACAAGAGTGGACAGCCAGAGTGGACAGCCAGAGTGGACATCCAGAGTAGACAGCCAGAGTGGACAGCCAGAGTGGACAACTAGACTGGACAGCCTGAGTGGACAGCCAGAGTGGACAGCCAGAGTGGACAACCAGGTTATAAACCTCGAGTGGACAGCCAGAGTTGACAGCCAGAGTGGACAGCCAGAGTGGACAACCAGATTATAAACCTCGAGTGGACAACCAGAGTGGACAACCAGAGTGGACAGCCAGATTATAAATACTCGAGTGGACAGCCAGAGTGGACAGCCGGAGTGGACAACCAGATTATAAACCTCGAGTGGACAGCCAGAGTGGACAGCCAGAGTGGACAGCCAGAGTGGACAACTAGAGTGGACAACTAGAGTGGACAGCCAGAGTGGACAACTGGAGTGGACAACTAGAGTGGACAGCCAGAGTGGACAGCCAGAGTGGATAGCCAAAGTGGACAACTAGAGTGGACAACTAGAGTGGACAGCCAGAGTGGACAACCAGAGTGGACAGCCAGGAGGACAGCCAGAGTGGACAGCCAGAGTGGACAGCCACAGTGGACAACTAGAGTGGACAACTAGAGTGGACAGCCAGAGTGGACAACCAGAGTGGACAACTAGAGTGGACAGCCAGAGTGGACAGCCAGAGTTGACAATTAGAGTGGACAGCAAGAGTGGACAACTAGAGTGGACAGCCAGAGTGGACAACCAGAGTGAGCAGCCAGGAGGACAGCCAGAGTGGACAGCCACAGTGGACAACTAGAGTGGACAGCCAGAGTGGACAGCCATAGTGGACAACCAGAGTGGACAGCCATAGTGGACAACCTGTGTGGACAGCCAGATTATAAATACTCGAGTGGACAGCCAGAG
Source organism: Spisula subtruncata (assembly GCA_963678985.1). Taxonomy (NCBI): domain Eukaryota; kingdom Metazoa; phylum Mollusca; class Bivalvia; order Venerida; family Mactridae; genus Spisula; species Spisula subtruncata. The sequence continues at coordinate 37,383,438 of OY787670.1, read as the reverse complement.
TGGACAGCCGGAGTGGATTACCAGATTATAAACCTCGAGTGGACAGCCAGAGTGGACAACTGGAGTGGACAACTAGAGTGGACAGCCAGAGTGGACAGCCAGAGTGGATAGCCAAAGTGGACAACTAGAGTGGACAACTAGAGTGGACAGCCAGAGTGGACAACCAGAGTGGACAGCCAGGAGGACAGCCAGAGTGGACAGCCAGAGTAGACAGCCACAGTGGACAACTAGAGTGGACAGCCACAGTGGACAGCCAGAGTGGATAGCCAGAGTGGACAACTAGAGTGGACAACTAGAGTGGACAGCCAGAGTGGACAACCAGAGTGGACAACTAGAGTGGACAGCCAGAGTGGACATCTAGAGTGGACAGCCAGAGTGGACAACTAGACTGGACAGCCTAAGTGGACAGCCAGAGTGGACAACTAGAGTGGACAACTAGAGTGGACAGCCAGAGTGGACAGCCAGAGTGGACAACCAGAGTGGACAGCCATATTATAAATACTCGAGTGGACAGCCAGAGTGGACAGCCGGAGTGGACAACCAGATTATAAACCTCGAGTGGACAGCCAGAGTGGACAACTGGAGTGGACAACTAGAGTGGACAGCCAGAGTGGATAGCCAAAGTGGACAACTAGAGTGGACAACTAGAGTGGACAGCCAGAGTGGACAACCAGAGTGGACAGCCAGGAGGACAGCTAGAGTGGACGGCCAGAGTGGACAGCCACAGTGGACAACTAGAGTGGACAGCCACAGTGGACAGCCAGAGTGGATAGCCAGAGTGGACAACTAGAGTGGACAACTAGAGTGGACAGCCAGAGTGGACAACCAGAGTGGACAACTAGAGTGGACATCCAGAGTGGACAGCCAGAGTGGACAGCCTGAGTGGACAACTAGAGTGGACAACCTGAGTGGACAGCCAAAGTGGACAACCAGAGTGGACAACCAGAGTGGACAGCCTGAGTGGACAGCCAGAGTGGACAGCCAGAGTTGACAACTGGAGTGAACAGCCAGAGTAGACAACTAGAGTGGACAACTGGAGTGGACAGCCAGAGTGGACAACTAGACTGGACCGCCTGAGTGGACAGCCAGAGTGGACAGCCAGAGTGGACAACCAGGTTATAAACCTCGAGTGGACAGCCAGAGTTGACAGCCAGAGTTGACAGCCAGAGTGGACAGCCAGAGTGGACAACCAGATTATAAACCTCGAGTGGACAACCAGAGTGGACAACCAGAGTGGACAGCCAGATTATAAATACTCGAATGGACAGCCAGAGTGGACAGCCGGAGTGGACAACCAGATTATAAACCTCGAGTGGACAGCCAGAGTGGACAGCCAGAGTGGACAGCCAGAGTGGACAACTAGAGTGGACAACTAGAGTGGACAGCCAGAGTGGACAACTGGAGTGGACAACTAGAGTGGACAGCCAGAGTGGACAGCCAGAGTGGATAGCCAAAGTGGACAACTAGAGTGGACAACTAGAGTGGACAGCCAGAGTGGACAACCAGAGTGGACAGCCAGAGTGGACAACCAGAGTGGACAGCCACAGTGGACAACTAGATTGGACAACTAGAGTGGACAGCCAGAGTGGACAACCAGAGTGGACAACTAGAGTGGACAGCCAGAGTGGACAGCCAGAGTTGACAATTAGAGTGGACAGCAAGAGTGGACAACTAGAGTGGACAGCCAGAGTGAAAAACCAGAGTGGACAGCCAGGAGGACAGCCAGAGTGGACAGCCACAGTGGACAACTAGAGTGGACAGCCAGAGTGGACAGCCATAGTGGACAACCAGAGTGGACAGCCATAGTGGACAACCTGTGTGGACAGCCAGATTATAAATACTCGAGTGGACAGCCAGAGTGGACAGCCGGAGTGGATTACCAGATTATAAACCTCGAGTGGACAGCCAGAGTGGACAACTGGAGTGGACAACTAGAGTGGACAGCCAGAGTGGACAGCCAGAGTGGATAGCCAAAGTGGACAACTAGACTGGACAACTAGAGTGGACAGCCAGAGTGGACAACCAGAGTGGACAGCCAGGAGGACAGCCAGAGTGGACAGCCAGAGTAGACAGCCACAGTGGACAACTAGAGTGGACAGCCACAGTGGACAGCCAGAGTGGATAGCCAGAGTGGACAACTAGAGTGGACAACTAGAGTGGACAGCCAGAGTGGACAACCAGAGTGGACAACTAGAGTTGACAGCCAGAGTGGACATCTAGAGTGGACAGCCAGAGTGGACAACTAGACTGGACAGCCTAAGTGGACAGCCAGAGTGGACAACTAGAGTGGACAACTAGAGTGGACAGCCAGAGTGGACAGCCAGAGTGGACAACCAGAGTGGACAGCCATATTATAAATACTCGAGTGGACAGCCAGAGTGGACAACCGGAGTGGACAACCAGATTATAAACCTCGAGAGGACAGCCAGAGTGGACAACTGGAGTGGACAACTAGAGTGGACAGCCAGAGTGGATAGCCAAAGTGGACAACTAGAGTGGACAACTAGAGTGGACAGCCAGAGTGGACAACCAGAGTGGACAGCCAGGAGGACAGCCAGAGTGGACGGCCAGAGTGGACAGCCACAGTGGACAACTAGAGTGGACAGCCACAGTGGACAGCCAGAGTGGATAGCCAGAGTGGACAACTAGAGTGGACAACTAGAGTGGACAGCCAGAGTGGACAACCAGAGTGGACAACTAGAGTGGACATCCAGAGTGGACAGCCAGAGTGGACAGCCTGAGTGGACAACTAGAGTGGACAACCAGAGTGGACAGCCAAAGTGGACAACCAGAGTGGACAACCAGAGTGGACAGCCTGAGTGGACAGCCAGAGTGGACAGCCAGAGTTGACAACTGGAGTGAACAGCCAGAGTAGACAACTAGAGTGGACAACTGGAGTGGACAGCCAGAGTGGACAGCCAGAGTGGACAGCCAGAGTGGACAGCCAGAGTGGACAGCCAGAGTGGACAGCCGTAGTGGACGACAAGAGTAGACAGCCAGAGTGGACAGCCAGAGAGGACAACCAGATTGGACAGCCAGAGTGGACAGCCAGAGTGGACAACTAGACTGGACATCCTGAATGGACAGCCAGAGTGGACAGCCAGAGTGGACAACTAGAGTGGACAGCCAGAGTGGACAACCAGAGTGGACAGCCAGGAGGACAGCGAGAGTGGACAGCCAGAGTGGACAGCCACAGTGCACAACTAGAGTGGACAGCCAGAGTGGACAGCCAGAGTGGACAACCAGAGTGGACAGCCAGATTATAAATACTCGAGTGGACAGCCAGAATGGACAGCGGAAGTGGACAACCAGATTATAAACCTCGAGTGGACAGCCAGAGTGGACAACTGGAGTGGACAACTAGAGTGGACAGTCAGAGTGGACAGCCAGAGTGGATAGCCAAAGTGGACAACTAGATTGGACAAGTAGAGTGGACAGCCAGAGTGGACAACCAGAGTGGACAGCCAGGAGGACAGCCAGAGTGGACAGCCACAGTGGACAACTAAAGTGGACAGCCAGATTATAAATACTCGAGTGGACAGCCAGAGTGGACAGCCGGAGTGGATAACCAGATTATAAACCTCGAGTGGACAGCCAGAGTGGACAACTGGAGTGGACAACTAGAGTGGACAGCCAGAGTGGACAGCCACAGTGGACAACTAGAGTTGACAGCCACAGTGGACAGCCAGAGTGGATAGCCAGAGTGGACAACTTGAGTGGACAGCCAGAGTGGACAACCAGAGTGGACAGCCTGAGTGGACAACTAGAGTGGACAACCAGAGTGGACAGCCAGAGTGGACAACCAGAGTGGACAACCAGAATGGACAGCCTGAGTGGACAGCCAGAGTGGACAGCCAGAGTTGACAACTGGAGTGAACAGCCAGAGTAGACAACTAGAGTGGACAACTGGAGTGGACAGCCAGAGTGGACAGCCAGAGTGGACAGCCAGAGTGGACAGCCAGAGTGGACGACTAGAGTGGACAGCCAGAGTGGACAGCCATAGTGGACGACAAGAGTGGACAGCCAGAGTGGACAGCCAGAGTGGACATCCAGAGGGGACAGCCACAGTGGACAGCCAGAGTGGACAACTAGACTGGACAGCCTGAGTGGACAGCCAGAGTGGACAGCCAGAGTGGACAACCAGATTATAAACCTCGAGTGGACAGCCAGAGTTCACAGCCAGAGTGGACAGCCAGAGTGGACAACCAGATTATAAACCTCGAGTGGACAACCAGAGTGGACAACCAGAGTGGACAGCCAGATTATAAATACTCGAGTGGACAGCCAGAGTGGACTGCCGGAGTGGACAACCAGATTATAAACCTCGAGTGGACAGCCAGAGTGGACAGCCAGAGTGAACAGCCAGAGTGGACAACTAGAGTGGACAACTAGAGTGGACAGCCAGAGTGGACAACTGGAGTGGACAACTAGAGTGGACAGCCAGAGTGGACAGCCAGAGTGGATAGCCAAAGTGGACAACTAGAGTGGACAACTAGAGTGGACAGCCAGAGTGGACAGCCAGAGTGGACAGCCAGGAGGACAGCCAGAGTGGACAGCCAGAGTGGACAGCCACAGTGGACAACTAGAGTGGACAACTAGAGTGGACAGCCAGAGTGGACAACCAGAGTGGACAACTAGAGTGGACAGCCAGAGTGGACAGCCAGAGTTGACAATTAGAGTGGACAGCAAGAGTGGACAACTAGAGTGGACAGCCAGAGTGGACAACCAGAGTGGACAGCCAGGAGGACAGCCAGAGTGGACAGCCACAGTGGACAACTAGAGTGGACAGCCAGAGTGGACAGCCATAGTGGACAACCAGAGTGGACAGCCATAGTGGACAACCTGAGTGGACAGCCAGATTATAAATACTCGAGTGGACAGCCAGAGTGGACAGCCGGAGTGGATTACCAGATTATAAACCTCGAGTGGACAGCCAGAGTGGACAACTGGAGTGGACAACTAGAGTGGACAGCCAGAGTGGACAGCCAGAGTGGATAGCCAAAGTGGACAACTAGAGTGGACAACTAGAGTGGACAGCCAGAGTGGACAACCAGAGTTGACAGCCAGGAGGACAGCCAGAGTGGACAGCCTGAGTGGACAGCCACAGTGGACAACTAGAGTGGACAGCCACAGTGGACAGCCAGAGTGGATAGCCAGAGTGGACAACTAGAGTGGACAACTAGAGTGGACAGCCAGAGTGGACAACCAGAGTGGACAACTAGAGTGGACAGCCAGAGTGGACATCTAGAGTGGACAGCCAGAGTGGACAACTAGACTGGACAGCCTAAGTGGACAGCCAGAGTGGACAACTAGAGTGGACAACTAGAGTGGACAGCCAGAGTGGATAGCCAGAGGGGACAACTGGAGTGGACAACTAGAGTGGACAGCCAGAGTGGACAGCCAGAGTGGACAACCAGAGTGGACAGCCATATTATAAATACTCGAGTGGACAACTAGAGTGGACAGCCGGAGTGGACAACCAGATTATAAACCTCGAGTGGACATCCAGAGTGGACAACTGGAGTGGACAACTAGAGTGGACAGCCAGAGTGGATAGCCAAAGTGGACAACTAGAGTGGACAACTAGAGTGGACAGCCAGAGTGGACAACCAGAGTGGACAGCCAGGAGGACAGCCAGAGTGGACGGCCAGAGTGATCAGCCACAGTGGACAACTAGAGTGGACAGCCACAGTGGACAGCCAGAGTGGATAGCCAGAGTGGACAACTAGAGTGGACAACTAGAGTGGACAGCCAGAGTGGACAACCAGAGTGGACAACTAGAGTGGACATCCAGAGTGGACAGCCAGAGTGGACAGCCTGAGTGGACAACTAGAGTGGACAACCAGAGTGGACAGCCAAAGTGGACAACCAGAGTGGACAACCAGAGTGGACAGCCTGAGTGGACAGCCAGAGTGAACAGCCAGAGTTGACAACTGGAGTGAACAGCCAGAGTAGACAACTAGAGTTGACAACTGGAGTGGACAGCCAGAGTGGACAGCCAGAGTGGACAGCCAGAGTGGAGAGCCAGAGTGGACAGCCGTAGTGGACGACAAGAGTAGACAGCCAGAGTGGACAGCCAGAGAGGACAACCAGAGTGGACAGCCAGAGTGGACAATCAGAGTGGACAACTAGACTGGACATCCTGAATGGACAGCCAAAGTGGACAGCCAGAGTGGACAACTAGAGTGGACAGCCAGAGTGGACAACCAGAGTGGACAGCCAGGAGGACAGCGAGAGTGGACAGCCAGAGTGGACAGCCACAGTGCACAACTAGAGTGGACAGCCAGAGTGGACAGCCAGAGTGGACAACCAGAGTGGACAGCCAGATTATAAATACTCGAGTGGACAGCCAGAGTGGACAGCCGAAGTGGACAACCAGATTATAAACCTCGAGTGGACAGCCAGAGTGGACAACTGGAGTGGACAACTAGAGTGGACAGTCAGAGTGGACAGCCAGAGTGGATAGCCAAAGTGGACAACTAGAGTGGACAACTAGAGTGGACAGCCAGAGTGGACAACCAGAGTGGACAGCCAGGAGGACAGCCAGAGTGGACAGCCACAGTGGACAACTAGAGTGGACAGCCAGATTATAAATACTCGAGTGGACAGCCAGAGTGGACAGCCGGAGTGGATTACCAGATTATAAACCTCGAGTGGACAGCCAGAGTGGACAGCCAGAGTGGACAACTGGAGTGGACAACTAGAGTGGACAGCCAGTGTGGACAGCCACAGTGGACAACTAGAGTGGACAGCCACAGTGGACAGCCAGAGTGGATAGCCAGAGTGGACAACTAGAGTGGACAACTAGAGTGGACAGCCAGATTGGACAACCAGAGTGGACAACTAGAGTGGACAGCCAGAGTGGACATCTAGAGTGGACAGCCAGAGTGGACAACTAGACTGGACAGCCTAAGTGGACAGCCAGAGTGGACAACTAGAGTGGACAACTAGAGTGGACAGCCAGAGTGGATAGCCAGAGTGGACAACTGGAGTGGACAACTAGAGTGGACAGCCAGAGTGGACAGCCAGAGTGGACAACCAGAGTGGACAGCCAGATTATAAATACTCAAGTGGACAGCCAGAGTGGACAGCCGGAGTGGACAACCAGATTATAAACCTCGAGTGGACAGCCAGAGTGGACAACTGGAGTGGACAACTAGAGTAGAGAGCCAGAGTGGATAGCCAAAGTGGACAACTAGAGTGGACAACTAGAGTGGACAGCCAGAGTGGACAACCAGAGTGGACAGCCAGGAGGACAGCCAGAGTGGATGGCCAGAGTGGACAGCCACAGTGGACAACTAGAGTGGACAGCCACAGTGGACAGCCAGAGTGGATAGCCAGAGTGGACAACTAGAGTGGACAACTAGAGTGGACAGCCAGAGTGGACAACCAGAGTGGACAACTAGAGTGGACATCCAGAGTGGACAGCCAGAGTGGACAGCCTGAGTGGACAACTAGAGTGGACAACTAGAGTGGACAGCCAGAGTGGACAACCAGAGTGGACAACCAGAGTGGACAGCCTGAGTGGACAGCCAGAGTGGACAGCCAGAGTTGACAACTGGAGTGAACAGCCAGAGTAGACAACTAGAGTGGACAACTGGAGTGGACAGCCAGAGTGGACAGCCAGAGTGGATAGCCAGAGTGGACAGCCAGAGTGGACAGCCAGAGTGGACAGCCGTAGTGGACGACAAGAGTAGACAGCCAGAGTGGACAGCCAGAGAGGACAACCAGAGTGGACAGCCAGAGTGGACAGCCAGAGTGGACAACTAGACTGGACATCCTGAATGGACAGCCAGAGTGGACAGCTAGAGTGGACAACTAGAGTGGACAGCCAGAGTGGACAACCAGAGTGGACAGCCAGGAGGACAGCAAGAGTGGACAGCCACAGTGGACAGCCACAGTGGACAACTAGAGTGGACAGCCAGAGTGGACAGCCATAGTGGACAACCAGAGTGGACAGCCAGATTATAAATACTCGAGTGGACAGCAAGAGTGGACAGCCGGAGTGGACAACCATATTATAAACCTCGAGTGGACAGCCAGAGTGGACAACTGGAGTGGACAGCCAGAGTGGACAGCCAGAGTGGACAGCCAGATTGGATAGCCAAAGTGGACAACTAGAGTGGACAACTAGAGTGGACAGCCAGAGTGGACAGCCAGAGTGGATAGCCAAAGTGGACAACTAGAGTGGACAACTAGAGTGGACAGCCAGAGTGGACAACCAGAGTAAACAGCCAGGAGGACAGCAAGAGTGGACAGCCAGAGTGGACAGCCACAGTGGACAACTAGAGTGGACAGCCACAGTAGACAGCCAGAGTGGATAGCCAGAGTGGACAACTAGAGTGGACAACTAGAGTGGACAGCCAGAGTGGACAACCAGAGTGGACAACTAGAGTGGACAGCCAGAGTGGACATCTAGAGTGGACAGCCAGAGTGGACAACTAGACTGGACAGCCTGAGTGGACAGCCAGAGTGGACAACTAGAGTGGACAACTAGAGTGGACAGCCAGAGTGGATAGCCAGAGTGGACAACTGGAGTGGACAACTAGAGTGGACAGCCAGAGTGGACAGCCAGAGTGGACAACCAGAGTGGACAGCCAGATTATAAATACTCGAGTGGACAGCCAGAGTGGACAGCCGGAGTGGACAACCAGATTATAAACCTCGAGTGGACAGCCAGAGTGGACAACTGGAGTGGACAACTAGAGTGGACAGCCAGAGTGGATAGCCAAAGTGGACAACTAGAATGGACAACTAGAGTGGACAGCCAGAGTGGACAACCAGAGTGGACAGCCAGGAGGACAGCCAGAGTGGACGGCCAGAGTGGACAGCCACAGTGGACAACTAGAGTGGACAACTAGAGTGGACAACTAGAGTGGACAGCCAGAGTGGACAACCAGAGTGGACAACTAGAGTGGACAGCCAGAGTGGACAGCCAGAGTGGACAACTAGAGTGGACAGCCAGAGTGGACAACCAGAGTGGACAACTAGAGTGGACAGCCAGAGTGGACAGCCAGAGTGGACAGCCTGAGTGGACAACTAGAGTGGACAACCAGAGTGGACAGCCAGAGTGGACAACCAGAGTGGACAACCAGAGTGGACAGCCTGAGTGGACAGCCAGAGTGGACAGCCAGAGTTGACAACTGGAGTGAACAGCCAGAGTAGACAACTAGAGTGGACAACTGGAGTGGACAGCCAGAGTGGACAGCCAGAGTGGACAGCCAGAGTGGACAGCCAGAGTGGACAGCCGTAGTGGACGACAAGAGTAGACAGCCAGAGTGGACAGCCAGAGAGGACAACCAGAGTGGACAGCCAGAGTGGACAATCAGAGTGGACAACTAGACTGGACATCCTGAATGGACAGCCAGAGTGGACAGCCAGAGTGGACAAGTAGAGTGGACAGCCAGAGTGGACAACCAGAGTGGACAGCCAGGAGGACAGCGAGAGTGGACAGCCAGAGTGGACAGCCACAGTGCACAACTAGAGTGGACAGCCAGAGTGGACAGCCAGAGTGGACAACCAGAGTGGACAGCCAGATTATAAATACTCGAGTGGACAGCCAGAGTGGACAGCCGAAGTGGACAACCAGATTATAAACCTCGAGTGGACAGCCAGAGTGGACAACTGGAGTGGACAACTAGAGTGGACAGTCAGAGTGGACAGCCAGAGTGGATAGCCAAAGTGGACAACTAGAGTGGACAACTAGAGTGGACAGCCAGAGTGGACAACCAGAGTGGACAGCCAGGAGGACAGCCAGAGTGGACAGCCACAGTGGACAACTAGAGTGGACAGCCAGATTATAAATACTCGAGTGGACAGCCAGAGTGGACAGCCGGAGTGGATTACCAGATTATAAACCTCGAGTGGACAGCCAGAGTGGACAACTGGAGTGGACAACTAGAGTGGACAGCCAGTGTGGACAGCCACAGTGGACAACTAGAGTGGACAGCCACAGTGGACAGCCAGAGTGGATAGCCAGAGTGGACAACTAGAGTGGACAACTAGAGTGGACAGCCAGATTGGACAACCAGAGTGGACAACTAGAGTGGACAGCCAGAGTGGACATCTAGAGTGGACAGCCAGAGTGGACAACTAGACTGGACAGCCTAAGTGGACAGCCAGAGTGGACAACTAGAGTGGACAACTAGAGTGGACAGCCAGAGTGGATAGCCAGAGTGGACAACTGGAGTGGACAACTAGAGTGGACAGCCAGAGTGGACAGCCAGAGTGGACAACCAGAGTGGACAGCCAGATTATAAATACTCGAGTGGACAGCCAGAGTGGACAGCCGGAGTGGACAACCAGATTATAGACCTCGAGTGGACAGCCAGAATGGACAACTGGAGTGGACAACTAGAGTAGAGAGCCAGAGTGGATAGCCAAAGTGGACAACTAGAGTGGACAACTAGAGTGGACAGCCAGAGTGGACAACCAGAGTGGACAGCCAGGAGGACAGCCAGAGTGGACGGCCAGAGTGGACAGCCACAGTGGACAACTAGAGTGGACAGCCACAGTGGACAGCCAGAGTGGATAACCAGAGTGGACAACTAGAGTGGACAACTAGAGTGGACAACTAGAGTGGACAGCCAGAGTGGACAACCAGAGTGGACAACTAGAGTGGACATCCAGAGTGGACAGCCAGAGTGGACAGCCTGAGTGGACAACTAGAGTGGACAACTAGAGTGGACAGCCAGAGTGGACAACCAGAGTGGACAACCAGAGTGGACAGCCTGAGTGGACAGCCAGAGTGGACAGCCAGAGTTGACAACTGGAGTGAACAGCCAGAGTAGACAACTAGAGTGGACAACTGGAGTGGACAGCCAGAGTGGACAGCCAGAGTGGATAGCCAGAGTGGACAGCCAGAGTGGACAGCCAGAGTGGACAGCCGTAGTGGACGACAAGAGTAGACAGCCAGAGTGGACAGCCAGAGAGGACAACCAGAGTGGACAGCCAGAGTGGACAGCCAGAGTGGACAACTAGACTGGACATCCTGAATGGACAGCCAGAGTGGACAGCTAGAGTGGACAACTAGAGTGGACAGCCAGAGTGGACAACCAGAGTGGACAGCCAGGAGGACAGCGAGAGTGGACAGCCACAGTGGACAGCCACAGTGGACAACTAGAGTGGACAGCCAGAGTGGACAGCCATAGTGGACAACCAGAGTGGACAGCCAGATTATAAATACTCGAGTGGACAGCAAGAGTGGACAGCCGGAGTGGACAACCAGATTATAAACCTCGAGTGGACAGCCAGAGTGGACAACTGGAGTGGACAGCCAGAGTGGACAGCCAGAGTGGACAGCCAGATTGGATAGCCAAAGTGGACAACTAGAGTGGACAACTAGAGTGGACAGCCAGAGTGGACAGCCAGAGTGGATAGCCAAAGTGGACAACTAGAGTGGACAACTAGAGTGGACAGCCAGAGCGGACAACCAGAGTAAACAGCCAGGAGGACAGCAAGAGTGGACAGCCAGAGTGGACAGCCACAGTGGACAACTAGAGTGGACAGCCACAGTAGACAGCCAGAGTGGATAGCCAGAGTGGACAACTAGAGTGGACAACTAGAGTGGACAGCCAGAGTGGACAACCAGAGTGGACAACTAGAGTGGACAGCCAGAGTGGACATCTAGAGTGGACAGCCAGAGTGGACAACTAGACTGGACAGCCTAAGTGGACAGCCAGAGTGGACAACTAGAGTGGACAACTAGAGTGGACAGCCAGAGTGGATAGCCAGAGTGGACAACTGGAGTGGACAACTAGAGTGGACAGCCAGAGTGGACAGCCAGAGTGGACAACCAGAGTGGACAGCCAGATTATAAATACTCGAGTGGACAGCCAGAGTGGACAGCCGGAGTGGACAACCAGATTATAAACCTCGAGTGGACAGCCAGAGTGGACAACTGGAGTGGACAACTAGAGTGGACAGCCAGAGTGGATAGCCAAAGTAGACAACTAGAATGGACAACTAGAGTGGACAGCCAGAGTGGACAACCAGAGTGGACAGCCAGGAGGACAGCCAGAGTGGACGGCCAGAGTGGACAGCCACAGTGGACAACTAGAGTGGACAACTAGAGTGGACAACTAGAGTGGACAGCCAGAGTGGACAACCAGAGTGGACAACTAGAGTGGACAGCCAGAGTGGACAGCCAGAGTGGACAACTAGAGTGGACAGCCAGAGTGGACAACCAGAGTGGACAACTAGAGTGGACAGCCAGAGTGGACAGCCAGAGTGGACAGCCTGAGTGGACAACTAGAGTGGACAACCAGAGTGGACAGCCAGAGTGGACAACCAGAGTGGACAACCAGAGTGGACAGCCTGAGTGGACAGCCAGAGTGGACAGCCAGAGTTTACAACTGGAGTGAACAGCCAGAGTAGACAACTAGAGTGGACAACTGGAGTGGACAGCCAGAGTGGACAGCCAGAGTGGACAGCCAGAGTGGACGACTAGAGTGGACAGCCAGAGTGGACAGCCATAGTGGACGACAAGAGTGGACAGCCAGAGTGGACAGCCAGAGAGGACAACCAGAGTGGACAGCCAGAGTGGACAGCCAGAGTGGACAACTAGACTGGACATCCTGAGTGGACAGCCAGAGTGGACAGCCAGAGTGGACAACTAGAGTGGACAGCCAGAGTGGACAGCCAGAATGGACAACCAGATTATAAACCTCGAGTGGACAACCAGAGTGGACAACCAGAGTGGACAGCCAGATTATAAATACTCGAGTGGACAGCCAGAATGGACAGCCGGAGTGGACAACCAGATTATAAACCTCGAGTGGACAGCCTGAGTGGACAGCCAGAGTGGACAGCCAGAGTGGACAACCAGATTATAAACCTCGAGTGGACAACCAGAGTGGACAACCGGAGTGGATAGCCAAATTATAAATACTCGAGTGGACAGCCAGAGTGGACAGCCGGAGTGGACAACCAGATTATAAACCTCGAGTGGACAGCCAGAGTGGACAACTGGAGTGGACAACTAGAGTGGACAGCCAAAGTGGACAGCCAGAGTGGATAGCCAAAGTGGACAACTAGAGTGGACAACTAGAGTGGACAGCCAGAGTGGACAACCAAAGTGGACAGCCAGGAGGACAGCCAGAGTGGACAGCCAAAGTGGACAGCCACAGTGGCCAACTAGAGTGGACAGCCAGAGTGGACAGCCAGAGTGGACAACCAGAGTGGACAGCCAGATTATAAATACTCGTGAGGACAGCCAGAGTGGACAGCCGGAGTGGACAACCAGATTATAAACCTCGAGTGGACAGCCAGAGTGGACAACTGGAGTGGACAACTAGAGTGGACAGCCAGAGTGGACAACTGGAGTGGACAACTAGAGTGGACAGCCAGAGTGGATTGCCAAAGTGGACAACTAGAGTGGACAACTAGAGTGGACAGCCAGAGTGGACAACCAGAGTGGACAGCCAGGAGGACAGCCAGGGTGGACAGCCAGAGTGGACAGCCAGAGTGGACAGCCACAGTGGACAACTGGAGTGGACAGCCACAGTGGACAGCCAGAGTGGATTGCCAGAGTGGACAACTAGAGTGGACAACTAGAGTGGACAGCCAGAGTGGACAACCAGAGTGGACAGCCAGAGTGGACATCTAGAGTGGACAGCCAGAGTGGACAACTAGACTGGACAGCCTAAGTGGACAGCCAGAGTGGACAACTAGAGTGGACAACTAGAGTGGACAGCCAGAGTGGATAGCCAGAGTGGACAACTGGAGTGGACAACTAGAGTGGACAGCCAGAGTGGACAGCAAGAGTGGACAACCAGGGTGGACAGCCAGATTATAAATACTCGAGTGGACAGCCAGAGTGGACAGCCGGAGTGGACAACCAGATTATAAACCTCGAGTGGACAGCCAGAGTGGACAACTGGAGTGGACAACTAGAGTGGACAGCCAGTGGATAGCCAAAGTGGACAACTAGAGTGGACAACTAGAGTGGACAGCCAGAGTGGACAACCGGAGTGGACAGCCAGGAGGACAGCCAGAGTGGACAGCCAGAGTGGACAGCCACAGTGGACAACTAGAGTGGACAGCCACAGTGGACAGCCACAGTGGATAGACAGAGTGGACAACTAGAGTGGACAACTAGAGTGGACAGCCAGAGTGGACAACCAGAGTGGACAACTAGAGTGGACAGCCAGAGTGGACAGCCAGAGTGGACAGCCTGAGTGGACAACTAGAGTGGACAACCAGAGTGGACAGCCAGAGTGGACAACCAGAGTGGACAACCAGAGTGGACAGCCTGAGTGGACAGCCAGAGTGGACATCCAGAGTTGACAACTGGAGTGAACAGCCAGAGTAGACAACTAGAGTGGACAACTGGAGTGGACAGCCAGAATGGACAGCCAGAGTGGACAGCCTGAGTGGACAGCCAGAGTGGACGACTAGAGTGGACAGCCAGAGTGGACAGCCATAGTGGACGACAAAAGTGGACAGCCAGAGTGGACAGCCAGAGAGGACAACCAGAGTGGACAGCCAGAGTGGACAGCCAGAGTGGACAACTAGACTGGACATCCTGAGTCGACAGCCAGAGTGGACAGCCAGAGTGGACAACTAGAGTGGACAGCCAGAGTGGACAGCCAGAGTGGACAACCAGATTATAAACCTCGAGTGGACAATCAGAGTGGACAAACAGAGTGGACAGCCAGATTATAAATACTCGAGTGGACAGCCAGAGTGGACAGCCGGAGTGGACAACCAGATTATAAACCTCGAGTGGACAGCCAGAGTGGACAGCCAGAGTAGACAGCCAGAGAGGACAACCTGATTATAAACCTCGAGTGGACAACCAGAGTGGACAGCCGGAGTCGACAGCCAGATTATAAATACTCGAGTGGACAGCCAGAGTGGACAGCCGGAGTGGACAACCAGATAATAAACCTCGAGTGGACAGCCAGAGTGGACAACTGGAGTGGACAACTGGAGTGGACAGCCAGAGTGGACAGCCCGAGTGGATAGCCAAAGTGGACAACTAGAGTGGACAACTAGAGTGGACAGCCAGAGTGGACAACCAGAGTAGACAGCCAGGAGGACAGCCAGAGTGGACAGCCAGAGTGGACAGCCACAGTGGCCAACTATAGTGGACAGCCAGAGTGGACAGCCAGAGTGGACAACCAGAGTGGACAGCCAGATTATAAATACTCGTGTCGACAGCCAGAGTGGACAGCCGGAGTGGACAACCAGATTATAAACCTCGAGTGGACAGCCAGAGTGGACAACTGGAGTGGACAACTAGAGTGGACAGCCAGAGTGGACAGCCAGAGTGGATTGCCAAAATGGACAACTAGAGTGGACAACTAGAGTGGACAGCCAGAGTGGACAACCAGAGTGGACAGCCAGGAGGACAGCTAGAGTGGACAGCCAGAGTGGACAGCCACAGTGGACAACTAGAGTGGACAGCCACAGTGGACAGCCAGAGTGGATTGCCAGAGTGGACAACTAGAGTGGACAACTAGAGTGGACAGCCAGAGTGGACAACCAGAGTGGACAACTAGAGTGGACAGCCAGAGTGGACATCTAGAATGGACAGCCAGAGTGGACAACTAGACTGGACAGCCTAAGTGGACAGCCAGAGTGGACAACTAGAGTGGACAACTAGAGTGGACAGCCAGAGTGGATAGCCAGAGTGGACAACTGGAGTGGACAACTAGAGTGGACAGTTATTATGGATAGTGGACAGTTGTCCAAAAATGAATTAGAGATAGTTCTCTAATTCAAATTGATAAATGGACAGCTAGAATGGACAGTGGACAGTGGACAGCTAACTTCACACACCCAATTAAAAAGTATCTCAACCATCATCTACGCACGATACAACTTATGACAAGGGGGGGGGGCGGTGGACTATAAAAAGAGGGCAGCGGAAATATATAGATAAATAAAGGCACAACGCATGAAAACACAGTGTAGTTAAGCGGGGGGCATGGAAACTGCTCAACAGAAACAATACTTGAAGACAACCGGTATACAATTTACACAAACCCGAAATCCCAGCCCGAACGTTTTCCGCCTCAGGGCAAGAACCAAGTGACAAGACTAGAACAAGGGACAAAACACATCTAAATGACACAATATACAATTGAAAGATACGAGGCAGCCTTTTGATGGACAGCGGAATTGCAACAGAACATGTACAATAATAATACAGTAACAGAAAGGAGTGCCCTTAGCCAACGTTTCAGTAGTTTTCTATTTTTTACTATAAAGTGGACAATACAAACATAAAGCAAGGTTGCCAATGAGGCTTCCACTTTTGAACGGACAGCGACAAATGTCACTGGGGTTTAAACTAGTTTATGATGCACCAAACCTCACACTTACCTCAACGACAACCTTACAGAACAGAACAGTGTAAATAAAAGTTTCCCGCCATGTAATGCGCCCAAACAAAAATACCATGATGACAGGTAATAAAAGAATGTAGAACATATTAACAACCCCCGTTTAGTAGCACAGCAAATACTCAATGACCTATCCAAAGTCAGAGCAACAAGAGAGCATAACTTATAATGGCACGACAGGATAATGTAACAGACAAGCATCAACACCTACCGTCCGAAAAGGCTTAAGGTTAGGCATATTCGTAGAGTCTAAATAGTATCCGGTCATCGCACAATGAAATAGGAAGCACAATGGCGAACTGTAAATTTGTCCACCACCAAGCATGCAGTCCAATGCAAAATAAAAAGTTCAATTTTGGGACTGTAGGGTCAAGGTCACTCTTACTAATATATCCAAATGCATCTTGTCGTTATGCTTACATGAAAATGTGCTGTCTATGACTCGGAATTGTTAATGGGTTTCCCAAGGGTGGTGTTATCCCTATGGAAATTAATGCTATTCGTGTTATGGAGGCGTCGAAAATAGATTTCTAATGATGCCTAGGGGAAGGATCGGGAAGATCAGAGGGCAAGATATAAAATATCATAGGAATCGGTACTAATGCACAGGGAAAACTAAACTTTTTTTACTTAAGTTTAAAAAAGAATGAACTGTCCATATTTTGCAAGAAACTATTAATCAGCCATATTGTTGTCTTGGTGATTATTGTGGCGCTTTACAAAACGCTTCAAAACAAATCAAAACGTTGATAATCTCGATTTTCTTGTTTAACTAAAACACTAAAGGAAATAATAAAAAAAATCTAAGTTTTCCCTAAAGACCCTTTTTGAATACGACTCTGAGGATGTTCTGTCGGTCGACAATAAGAGGACTACGTGAACAGGTCCGGTCTTGAAACATAAGGTTACGTCGCGAGTACTTCGGAAAACGGCAATACATGTAAGTGTTTTAAGTCATAGACCAACATACTTACATAGATTTAGAGAAAACTTAGAATTTTCTCAAACTATTAAGTGTTTCAGTTAAACAGGAAAATCAAGTCAGCTATAATTAATCAGAAGAAGGCACAAGTGAATGAACCAAATAAAGAACGAATGAGAAGTAAGAGTCCCACGTTGGAATTGCATGATCAGGCTCTACCATATGTGGTAAAAGGGTTGGATCAGCTAGCAATGAAGCTATTATAAGCGTATGATTTGAACAAAAGAAGCCATTACGTGGAAAATTACTGCGATTTGAAAACAAATTTATTATTACAATTGACATTAGGGTTTTATGCTCGTGTGCCGACTGGTTAGGGGGAGGTACCACGGATATAAAGTCAACCGCGTCACATTGTCACATATGTGTTTTATATACTTATGTTTATACATTTCGATAGACCACGTCATATTGGTCACATAAGGGCTTCATTTATATCATTATACCATTTGATAGACATAAATGGACTATAAGAGTTGGTAAATGTACATTTATCTAGCAAGTTTATTGCTAATTATCCATAAAGTCACATAGTTATAGGCTGAAATATATAAAATATAATCTAACTAAAATATAAAGAAATACCATATAGGTAACATATTGAATTTATGTTTCTCTTATTCAAATGACCATTTTGTAAAATTGTATATAAGTGGCACCGACACACTCACAAATCATCACTTCTGAAGTCGTTATTGGTTGAACAGACGTCCAGCCATGATTCGATTACGAAGAAAAGAGGGCCTCTTTGAGTGCTTATTGTTCGTCAGTTTTATTCTCAGCGGTAAGTGTATAGTTTTGTACTTCTTGTATTTTAAATGAATCCGACTTACTTATTTTGCAAGAATTGCTACTCTTAGACTTTAACTCATGCATTTAATATTTACAAATTGTCATTTTGTCAACTAACCACCTCGGTGTTTTATTAAATTTTCTTCCATCTTATGCTGTTTTCCACATTTGGGAATCAACTTAAGTGCCCAAATTGCTTATTGAAATAGCAGTTCAAGACTTATAATGTGACTATAAGGAACGAAAGTACGTGTTTGCTATACTTTAGTTCTTTTTTATAAAATGATGTGAGTATCCTATTTACAAATTAGTAGTAAAACATTTTGCAATAAGTTCAAGCCAAAATATTCTTAGATGAAGCGTAAGTTACGTTAATATTGATGTGTGTTTTTTTATAATGATATTGCTCATAAAATTAGTCATACTAATTATTATGTTTCTAAATGTGTTTTATCAAGTCAGAAACAGTCGATGGAACTTTAATAAAATAAATACATGTTAACAATGAGATATTTGGATAATCTGCCCGTGCAATGCCTTTGACCATTGACACAATAGAAACTAGATTATTTAATCGTTCTTATGCAATACTATTACGCAAACGCGTAAAGTTTATTATAGTGTTACCCTTATGAAAGGATTTGCCAATTTGATTTATGAGACGCACATCTTCCCTGCGTACAATATCTATGGAAAGTTTAAAATGACGTATTGCCGGGCGTCTGTCAGAGATCGGGCATACGATGGTAACCCTTATTTGACTGAGCTGGATGCTCACTAACCGATCACATCAGTTCTGACACGACTTCAGTCGAAATTCGAACCTTAGCCCTCCCGCTTCCAATGCGGACCAGTCAGCCACTGCCGCGATGTGGTCATTAATATTTATTTTTTATACATCACAGGCATACAAAGCACAGGTGGACAATCTGCTAGTAGTTGTGACTACGATTCGAAATGTCTGGGAACTTGTTCCGGTTTATATGATCAAGGAGTTGTCACTGACACCTGTACCTGTGCATCTGGCTTCACCGGACTGAATTGTGAAACAAGTGAGTTGCTGTTTAAAAATATATTTCTTCTTCTCTTTAATAAATGACGTTAAACCACTGACCGAGATAATCTCTGCTCTGGCGTCATGTCAATGGGCATAATAACTACTATAAAAAAAACTTCAATTTTGAACCCTGTGGTATGACCTTTCAGTTATGTCTATTTGGGCGGGTAAACCGTGATTTATTGAGTTCAATAGTCATAATTTAAGCATAATGATACTTACTAATGTGCGTAGTTTATTCATTGTCACTTTATTTTAGGTACCCTACTCCGAAGTTCGAATTCCAAAACTTCTTATTTTGGAATTTTGGAATCCATGTAGGCCCTAATTTAAAGGAGTGTACAATTTTTATTACACGTTATCATAATTTCTTCGATAATGTTCTTAAATGTGTTAGGCCCAACAACCATTGTGATCACGTCGGCGTTTTTCCATTGCAACCAATATTTACGGGAGACTCAAAACACACTTGTTTTATTTGTTATCAGAATCTTGTCTATAAATATTATTTAAAATCCACGTTGTTATACATATCTGAATAGTCAATCCCGCACCAACCTTAATCGACAAATGGATTAAACTTTAAAGTGCAGTCACAACTCTACAATGCTCGAAATCGAACTATATCCGACCAGGGGTACCTGACAGTGACGTCATATTGTGTTTACAATCAAATGTTTACTTATATAGTTGATTCAAAAATCTCTGTCACAACCGCGTAAACAAACATTCACCCCGGTCGATTATTACAGGTGTGTCATGATTAAATTCTACCATCAATAATACACTTAAATGATTAAAAAGATGATGGTCCTATAGCGTAGTGGTTATACTTGCTGCAATTAGCTATTCAGAAATAGAACATTATGGCGGTTTTGACAGACATCTTTGAATCGACAATACATCGTCTGCAGTAAACTAGTGATTACATGTTATCGAAATTTTGATGAAAAAGGCAAAACGGTTGAACATGTAATATTTATACTCAGTTCTAGTACATATCTTAATAACTTAGTAACGTTATACAGTAATATGTTTTATATTTTTGCCAGAACTCTTAAGTGGCTCGTGTGAGTTTTTATCGGCAAACTTGAGAGGTGAATGCATCAACGATGGTAGCGATCATTACATAACTTGTGATAATCCTTTGGCCGGCATGGAGTGTCGCGATGGTAAGTATAACTACATATCACCTAAATGCACAGGGCACCGTTTTATTAACGTATTTACAGAAATCGTAAACTTGCGTTCAAATTTAAAATCAGTATAATTATTTAGCAGCTGTATATTGGGGACAGGTATTGTTTGTTAGACTTCATTAACTGGATCTTGATAAGTATTTCCACATTTTACAGTTTTAATAGTATTATAAAGAATTTAAATTTGAGCGTAAGTTAAAGATTTTCGTAAATGCTTTGATACAACAATGCCCAGGTGCCTATTTCGCCAACATTGTAAGACTAAAACTCAGATTTTGACTTAAAATTTACAATATTTATAACCACTACCATTTCTTTGCAATAAGATTTAACCATATGGCATTGTATTTGATCATTTGTTGTTTTCCACTGAAAATGTGTTCCCGTTTATATTAAAAGAGGTACGTTTATAACAAAATGAGAGCGAATAGAACATTAATTTAGACAATTTTTAGAGTTTTAGACTTATAACGTTAGTGAATAAGGCCCCTTGTATCCAGGTTAGTATAACGAGTACGTATAATCTTATACGTAACACGTGTAGTATAGAGTTAAAAAATGCGTAATTTTTCCCAATAAATCAATGCGTATTTTGCATTTTTAGTGTCATATGATATAAATAATATGTCACTCTTTGTCAATTTGTATATTTATGTTAGGCTTGCTTAATAAATTTCCTGAACGAGATTAATATAAATTTATATCAATTGGCAACTCATGATACATCCTCTACCAAGAGTTGTCAATTGACATATATTTATATTAAATGAGTTTTGGAAATTTTATTCAGCGAGCCTTTGGAGTGAACAAAACAATATGACAACGGGTAATAGTCTTTATATAAAGTGACCATAAAAACGCATTAAATTATTGGGAAAACATCCATGTAGTTTAACCTTATATCACACATGATACGAATAAGATTATACTAACCCGGATACAAGGACATTCATGTGATATTTTCAATATATTAATTTATTCCAATATTCAATTATGTTTACATTTAGTGTTTTTTTATTGGTATTCTCATTTAATTGGTAAGCAAGATTTTTTACTACACTATAAAATGTTGTGGTCGATTTAGGGATACTTTTGGAACGGTTAGTAAATATTTTATTATACTAGAACATTTTGTATTTTCACCAACGATCTATTTTAGTTGAGAACGTCGCGGCTAATACCTCCCCTGTGGATGACGGTTCTAACCCAATGTCAAACACAGTAGATGGGGACCCGAGCACGTGCGATGACGTCACAAATCATCTGGATGTAGATTTAACGTCACCCCACGTTATATCCAGTATTGTTGTAGAAGGGGGATTCATTGAGGACCTCGGTATGTAACAATGATATCGTTTTATTGTCTAATCAATTGTTTTAATGAGTTGAATATATTGAACATTGGGAGACTTAAGAATATTGATAAAGTTTAATAGGTTCAGTGTGACAGGGTGGTCAAGTGGAAAAGACGCTTGGCTCCTGATCGAGTGGTACCTGGTTCGATTCTCGGCCGGGACACTTAAGTGTTTCCCACCCAACTAGCGATGAACTGGTTGGAAACTAAGGGGTAGCCTCGCGTGTGTAGGCGCTGTACAATGGACACATTAAAGAACCAAGTAATATACTGGCTAGGGTATCGCACCCTGATTCCTTGCATCTCACTTCTGTTTCTTCATTGATTTAATGTCTGCATTGTCAGTCACCGTCCATAATTATCCGACGAAAGAGGCGTTGGGCGGTATAAAAAGATTGAATGTAGACGTACAGGTGCATATACATGTATGTTTCCAACCGAAATATTTTGATTGTATAATTATTTTGCTTTGTACAACGCTCCAGCGGCGTCAAACATGTTAAAATTACATTAAATTGGATGGTTTTGTCGTTTTATATCGGTTATTATTCAATACTAGTTTGCATGTATATTACTTTTTCTGATTACGCTAAGATTTTAAATATGTAGCGCCCACCAAAAACGAGTATACATAGGTTATTTCCCCGTTTGCATGTCAGTACAATACTAATTGCAGAACAGGAATATTTTTTTTTTATTAAGAGTAAAGACAATACATTAATTGCTACCCTACATGAAAAAATATTAAGTTTATTTGCCTGACTTGAAAGACAAATTTGGTCATAAAAAGACGAATATGCAGTCCTTGGGCCTCATGGCTATTTGATTCCCAACATATTCATATTTATTTCTACCACATAATTATTTTACTTGTTTAGTAACTGTAGTTTCAGGAATTACCATGATTCTGACCATCTGATGAACATCTGATATTGAGTAATTCAACAAATTATAATTTTGCATCTCCAAAAAAGTGTATTCTTATTTTTGCGGTAATATTTTCATTTTTGTGACAATGAGGTAGTGTTCATTTTTACACATACTGCAATCAATGAACCATTAAGATAAAACGTTTTTATTTCGCTCCTGTCGATACTGATGAGAGAAATTAGATATGATAAGACTGACTGTCCATCTTCTGAACCCACATTTACTTGACAATACCAAGTACGGCGATAAACAGATTAGCTTTTTTCAAACAAACGAAACTCAAACTAGTATGACAACACAAAAACCAAGTACGGCGAACCACTGATTTATTTAAAAAAAAATAAAACAGGACTATTTTACCTATACACGAAACTAAGAACACCACAGCGTCGAATAACGTTTGATAAATATACAAATGAAAGTGACGTCACGTCGTTTTTATTAACGATTCATGCATAATTATAACCATTTAAAGTAAACAAAACTGCTCTCACAAAAACACAGGCTTAATACAAAAAACTTATTCTGAAAGCACACTAGGTTGCCACTAAGATAGAATTTAAACATAAATAGCTAGAAATTATTTGACAATCATGCATCGATGCGTGACCACCTCCATATGCCTATCGAAATATTACATGGTTTTCACAGATTCATGATCGCGTGCGCAATTATAACATACTTATAAATTCATGTTATACTAGTAATCGAAATTAAATATTCGAAAAACGAATGTATCCTTTTTTATAAAATGGTTTGTCGTTCTGTCGCTTTGTAATTCATAACCGCTTCGCATCAGAATCTCAAACTATTGCATTGCAGCCGAAATACTGCACCTTTTCGTTATCAGTTCTTTAATAACGTTGCATAAATTACGCTTTATTTATTTTCAGTAAACTGTCCATGTAGAACATTGCGATTAAATGGGACAGATGAGCACCATAAAGGGATCGTTGAGCTATATTTTGACGATGCATGGAGTCGACTATGTTATACAGAGGTCGCCGACGAGGCTAATGTGTTGTGTAAGCAGTTTGGTTATACAAGTGGGTAAGTTTATTCTCAGAGACAAGTCATTCTCTTTCTAGTCGTGTTCCCGTTAGGGCTAGTCTAACTAAGTTAGGGCAACGAAGACGCTCGAGATGTAATACAAACACAAATTTTAATAACAATTTTGGAGCCGCCGTGATTCGATCGCTGGACCTTATCATCAGAAAATTACTAAGCGAGTTGCTTAACGACACGGCCACGATCTCGTTAGAGAATATTGAACTAAATCATTTCACATAATAAAACCATAGATGCACGCGCTGTAGTGTATCGCGTTCGTAACGCGTAGTAATATTTAGCAACGCATTTAAACACATTTTCTTTTAATTTCATACAATTTCCTTCCATTACTAGAAGAAACTAATGTATTACAATCGAACAGAATAAATGAAACAAGGAAAGTTGAATGTTCTTATCTTGCAAAACTGATTAACGAGGATGAACTATTTGCAATGAGTGTATAGATTCTGCGTTGTCAGTTTCGGGAGTAAATTCATCGTAGTGGAATTCATTTTTTAGGATTGTAAAAGTCTGGCGCGAAATCGCCAGCCTAAAAATGGCCTGAGCGAAGAGTTGAACCTTGATCGTGAGACCGACAGTGCAGCTTATCATCCTCTAGGCCAGCGTGGCTCATATTTTGATGTATATCTTATACACATAGCCATTGATGAAATGGCGCAACGTTTTTTTTATTCATCAAATTAATTTCTAAAACAAGATGATACAATCTTAAACTCTCAGGATCTCAATGTAGTACAACATTAAAATATGTATTTTGAAATGGAGACACCTTAAAAGTTAATTACTCACAACGTATTGTGTAATTTCTTTCCATATATGCGTTCTTCCATTTACAGAAGTAAAATTAAATGACCTTTATTTATTAGTATTTTTTAAATAATTTATTTATTTATGCATAGAAGTTTGAAGTAATTTATATCTACATCATTTAATATTTAAGTAAATTTATTATATTTTTTTTATTTATATCAGAGTTATTTACTATTTTTATAGTTTCATTTATTTATTACTGTAATGTATGCCAGATAGAGTCTTTCAGTATTGGTAAATTCTTAACTTTAACTTGTTTCTCATATCATTTGACTGTTGACACATATTATCTGTGATATAAATAATACATAGAATGCCCAACTTATAGCTTTAAAGTAACTGTGATCAATTAATATGCTAATGCATTTGTGTTATTATACCAGTGCTATAGTCTATAATACATTATACTTAACATGGGCGTAGGAGCGTTTTCAACATTGGGGGGGGGGGCAAACATTTGGCAACTTGGGGTAAAAATGTTTTTTCCTTATGTCAATTAGTCAACACGCAATAATTGCACAAAACTATTCTAGACACAAACTGTACTCTTAAATGTCCAAAACACTCCTATATCTATATACTAACTGTGCGTTTATGGTTCTGTGGTCATTTGGTTAAGTAATTACCTCTTAACTGGAAGTAAATCAGTTCAAGTATACACGGGTCAGCCCTCCGGAAATTTTTCAAAACTATGGATAAATCTAGTGCATTCTAGGCGTTCTGATATACCTTAGTTTACATTAAAAAAGGACCTTAATGCAGGGAATTTAAGTTCTAACAATAAACAATTAAGTGTTTGCATAAAATTTCAATTTAAAAGGTGAAAAGTTTGTTTCAAAGGCTTTATATATAATTGACAACGTCCCAAAGTCATATAGGAGGGTTGGGGGACATTGAGAGTACAATTCATGGCACACGTGTATTTTTGAAAACAATGGGTGATGAGGTATTTGAATATAAGGAAGTTATTTTGCGAGCGAAGCGAGCAAAAAAAATTTTGATACGTTTTTACCAAGAACTGAAGGCAAATTGCCTATAACGAGATATATTAGGTCGTAAATTATAATTTTTCGTCTGAATTATTGGGGGGGGGCCAAAAGATATGTTGGCCCCCCCGGTCCAGACATTGGGGGGGCCTGGCCCCCCCTGGCCCCCCTGCTCCTACGCCCATGCTTAATGCCTCTCTTTGTCATGCCATCAACACTAAAGGACCACAATGGAAATAAGAGATATCTCTTTTTTGTGTTATCCTTACAGTCCGACCAGGGATACCTGACAGTGACGTCATGTTGTGTTTACAATCAAATGTTTTCTTTATATATCGTCTGCAAAAATATGGATAATCAGTATATTTCTTTACCTGTAATCTGCATGAAATAGTAGCCGAGAGGATAACGGTGCAGTATTAGTAACTGAAACATTCAGAGTTCGAACCCCGTCAGCAGAACTTTTATCGCTAATTTTTATTTTACTTTTTTTGCAATCGCATACAAAGTATGTGTACAGAATCATGAGAATGCTGCTTGAGTAAAAAACACCTTTGCATTTTACTCATCTTCAAATGGCTTTATTGAATAGCCAAGAACAAGTTTTAAATGATAGTTGCTAGGGAGTCTTTGAATAATTAAGAGAAACCAACAGCTATCCCAAACGCGTTTTCAATTACACGAATTCCAATGGTCTAATTTTAATAATAATAGGACAAAAAACTTATCAAATTATGTTTCTCGTACATAATACAAGAAAAAAAAATGTAATACATTAATGGCTATCACTAGCTTTGAACTTAGATCGCTTGAGTGAGAGTCCACAAGCACATCCACAGAACCATGTATTGCTTGAAATATATCAATTGGTATGGACATACTTCTATATAGTATGATCCTCAATCTTTTTAGGGATATACCCTGCTTATTTATAGATTGTTTACATAATGACGTCACTGTCAAAAATTGTTGGTCGGATAGTAGTGTTGGGTACTTTTGAATGCATACATGTACGTATAATTTGTTTTATTATGTATACAGGTAAATAACCACTAAATGCCTACGCGGACCAAATTCAGATACAGTCAAATAGTCCGTTAAAAAACTTTAAAGCGACTGGTAATGGGGGTATGTCTTGACAAATCAGCATCAGAATCATGAAATTGGTGTTTAATGCTTTGTATTCATGTATGTGATGTAGTGAAATGGTTTTATTCAGAAATATTTTGTATTCTGGCTTTAATATGAAAGTGAAAGTAAGGTTGGGGCTAACGGACAGCGAGTAAATCCGTACATGTGAGAAAATCTGTTCACCGCGTTTGACGAACCAAATTTTTCTTATATGATACATGACCCCCTGATTTTTTTTCCTTTTCTTCAAGCTGGATGCTATTTCTACTGATTAAAAGATTTTGAGAGGGCCCCATGGACAAAAAGTTGACTTTTTTTTGGCTGACATAGGTCACTTTACATTGAGTTAAAGAACAACTCTATTTGGTGGTTTGTGACCTACATGTATTATCTATCTATCTACGGTTAATGCCTGGCTCTATCACGTAGTATATGGGGCAGGTAATCCAGGTAAAAATATTAACATCTATAGACTTGTCCTCCGGCCGGCTGCGCCCTGTTTTGCTCCAATATAAAAAGACCAAATGCACCACTAGAATATCCTGAGGTTCTGAAATGTTTTGGCCAGCACTTGTGAATCTACTATTTACTTACGTGGAGGTAAAAATGGCAATACTGCACATGTTTGCGCAATAAATATTGTGCATGGTCATCCGGTTTATCCCTGTTATAGCATATAGCATATTAAAATATTTGTAAACAATTACGTCATTTATATGTATCACATGCACACTAAACAGTTCGCCAAGGGTTGTTATATCAATTGTGTTGACATGGTGTCGTATATCTGTGTTATGTGATCTTTGTATGGAGTGTAGGACAAAATTCCCACTGGATGTAATCCGCACTGCTCCTTTTTGTTAAGGTGGACATAAACCCCACTGTGAATTTTACAGGGTGGACAAAATACCCAACCCAGCTTTTTCAGGGTGGATATAATCCCTACTCTATGGTGGACAAATTCTCTCTCTATATATAATGTGATATGTTTTGTATTATTCAATTATTTTATCCGTTATTGTAAGGTAAATTTTTCTCTATCATTAAGTAGATTTTATATGACACATTTTTATTTATTCCTAAATAAACATTCTATTTGGGAAAGCTTTGTTTTATAATAACACAGGCAGATCATTGTACCGACTATAAAAATTAGAAACAATTAAAATGACTTCTATGTTCCTGATTGTGTTATTATAACATTCAGCACATATTTTGTTCAAAAACAGAAAGTCGTGAATATGTCTAGCCTATAGATATACATTGCAATATTATCAAAGTGTCATCACCTTCATTAATGCTTCAACACATGGATCTGTCTTGGGGATTTTGTTCACCCAAGAGTGGGGATTCACCCAATACATTTTTGTACATGTAGGATGGGGATTATATCCACCCTGTAAAATACATGGTGGGGATTAGTTCCACTCTGTCAAAAATTAGCAGTGGGTATTATGCCCAGTTGGGATTTTGTCCGGATTCCCTTTTTATGTTTTATGTGCTGACCGATGTTGCCATATCTTTCACCAACTTTTCGGCTCGAAAGAGGCGACCACACTGGCTTCAGGATTTTCGTTGTTACTATAGTTAGATCTGAATGTTGCGCCTATTGTCTTTGGGATCTATTTTCTTGAACTCATGACAAACAAATACCTTACAGATAATAGCATGTGATTAAGGAAATGTTGATTCCGAAAAATCGTTTAGCGCCGATTACTTATATCAATTCTATTTCAGTGGCACTGGAGCCTCCGAGACTCTTCCTGCAGTTACTTTGGATGAAGTTACAAGTTCTGATTTTTCCTCTTGTGTCGCTACAAGTACTGTCATTGAAGAGTGTGCCACGCTAGCAGACCCAGCCACACCTTGCACGGATCATTTTACTCTTACTTGTGATGACACTCACACCCCATGCGACTGTAAGTGTTCTTAATTACTGATAACTAATGATTAGATGTATCGTTACACGATCGGGAATTCATGTACACGTGTTTAAGTTTATGTAGGCCTAATACGTTTGATATAATTTCTGGTATAAATGTACGTAAACTGATATTGTCACGCGAGCGTACACACACACACGCACACACACGCACACCCACCCACCCACACCCATGCATGCACATGTCAAAGTCACTGGCATATATACATTTTTGACATAATATATAATATGTATATCGCTGGCTTAGAATGAGAAGGTCGTAAACACAAAATCAATATTCTGAGAAAACAAGAAAACACTGTCTGAAAATAACTGTTTACTTATGGTAAAACGAACTGTTTACACCGATTATCATGACAATAGGATCATAAGAAGCGCCTTGTGATGCTGATTTCAAATATGTACCAGTCTTATAAGGTCGTAAGTAGTTCTAAGCAAGTGATATGTAAACTCATTAAGTTCTTATGTTGTAGAGAAAGCTTGAAAGTATTTAGACAATGTGTGTTATTTTTTCGGGTATACCAGTTTTAGATTATCAATCAAATACTCCTAACAAAATGTCAATTTTATGTATAAAAAACACCTTACTTTGTCCGTGGCGTCAGTTTGCAGTGAATTACAACGTTTCCACGATATCCTCCATGCTGTTTTCCCTCCTCGTTCATTGATATTATTGATTGCATTTTCACATGTGACTAGACGGATCTTCTTTAAGTATTGCTGAATGTTTCTACGGAGCAAAGACGTGTCTGTACACTAGTGATTTAACAACATTAAAAGAAACATAGACATTCACGTAGCTAGCTTAGAATAACTACAAAATCAATATTTTGAGAAAACAAGAAAAATTGTCTGTCAATCACTCTTTACCTATGGTAAAACAAGCTTTTACAACTTCAGTTTGGTCAACATGACAAGTTCCGATTTTACTGAAAATAAGTTCATAAGAAGCGCCTTATAAAATAGATTCAAATATGCATTAGACTTAAAAGGTCTCAAGTGGCACGCACGACCTATCATTCTAAGCCAGCGATATATCATGTAAAATGTAAATGATACAGTATATACAAAGACGTGATGATGTTGTCTAAGCTGTTGAAATTAGATAGCTGAGTGTAAGGTTGTATATTACGTTTATCCTAAGGTATGCAAGACTTGGTTCTGGAGTTCGATGGAGAAACAGTTGATTATACTTGGACATATTCGGGGTCTAAACTTACTCTATTCTTTACTGATCAACTTGCTAGTACTGTACTACTGGATTTACCTGCTGACACGTACAATATATGTGAGACAGAGATATATGGATATTCAGGTTAGTCCGAATTTTTACTTAAATTATAAAAAAAACTGGTCTGGGGAGCATTGCACATGTCCGAAGTGCATGTAATGCTGGGAGAATGTTAGTTAATTCAGTAATAATGGGATTCTATAAAATGCGCAATTGAAGTTTATGATATAGGCCTACCGATACTACAAATTCGCGTTAAGTTGTTTTGTGTTGATTTATGTACATGGAGTAGTATAAGATTTGAAAGGTTTATTGCAAACTAAACGTTACTTGAATTCATCCCGGGTTTCTCCCTAATATCGCAGTGTTTACTTAGGTACTTCATTAGTACTAACATCTATTGTATATTGATCAGAATATAATGGAAAACTCTCTGCTAAATGACAGTATTTTATTTGAAAGAATAAAAAACAATCAGCGTCATTGTCAACGTCAACGTAACGCCAACAAGTTGTTATATACATTTTCAATGATTCCGAGAATCGAGATAGGATACTTTCGCTGATAGCCACAATAACGTGTCCTCATTACTCACCTGACTTTTAATGTATTTCTTTGAATGAACCGTTTTTTCCAGGGGAAGGGGTGTATACTCCAAAACCAAAAGTTCATTTAAAAGCTTCTTTTCTCGAAATAATTATGTTATTTATATCGTAGTGCCCTAGGTGTAACATACAATGAATTAATTTGTTATATCATATGACGTTTCCTGCTTGATTTGAAGTTTTGTAAAGTAAAAGAGAACTTTATTTCGCAAAACTTCAAAACATCCGCGGAACGTTGGAACGTCTGCTGTGAAATATAAAAGCGCTGATTTACAGAAAATAACTTACATAGATACGTTAAAGTGTTTAGAGCTATATTCGAACAGTCATTTAATGTGAAAATAATTACTTGCATCGTTTTAGTATGATACTAGACTACCTTAATTGAAAATTAAAACTTCGGATGGGTTCCGTGTACTTTGATTCAATCGTAGAAAAATAGACGATTCTTATAATTTCATTGGGTGTTCTAGAACACTTTTGTATGAAAATGGACAATTCGCATATCCAATAAATCACAGAGAGAGTTTCTGTTAAAACTGAAGCGAAAAACGATCT
Organism: Spisula subtruncata; assembly: GCA_963678985.1. Classification (NCBI taxonomy): domain Eukaryota; kingdom Metazoa; phylum Mollusca; class Bivalvia; order Venerida; family Mactridae; genus Spisula; species Spisula subtruncata. The sequence continues at coordinate 37,352,441 of OY787670.1, read as the reverse complement.
AATGGATATGAAAGCATAATTATTTTTCAGTTTTTGAAACTTTTAAAAAAAATATCGTCCGATGATATAGCTCTATACACTTTTATCAACGGTATAATACATACTCTAAAACATGACTATGACCTATCCAAGCGTCTATGTTTGAAAAAAATGACGCGTATGAACGGGTTGTTGTGCATTTCAGTATATGTATTATGGTTGCAATCAGATTAAATGCTATTAGCTTTAAAATGTGCACTTGACTACATTAACTATTCAAGTAAATTTTACGTGTCATGATTGTTACGTTGTTATTTTGTGTCATGTATGTCAACGAGTTTAACCCGTTAGCAACTCATACATCCTGTTTGAATTACTTCAGCTGACAATTTGGCACCCGCCACTTATACAAACTCAAGTGAGGACACAACGTCACTTAATACTGGTCCGTGTACGGACATTAGTTCTACGACAGATCCATGGGTCGAGGTGGACCTTGGAAGTCAACACGCCATTCGATACATTACTTTCACGAACGGTAAGTATGGATTCATTTTCCAGTCAAGCCATTAACCAGATCATGTTCCATCCAAGTCATTGATCAGATCATGTTCCATCCAAGCCATTGTTCAGATCATGTTCCATCCAAGCCATTGTTCAGATCATGTTCCATCCAAGTCATTGATCAGATCATGTTCCATCCAAGCCATTGTTCAGATCATGTTCCATCCAAGCCATTGTTCAGATCATGTTCCATCCAAGTCATTGATCAGATCATGTTCCATCCAAGCCATTGTTCAGATCATGTTCCATCCAAGCCATTGTTCAGATCATGTTCCATCCAAGCCATTGTTCAGATCATGTTCCATCCAAGCCATTGTTCAGATCATGTTCCATCCAAGCCATTGTTCAGATCATGTTCCATCCAAGTCATTGTTCAGATCATGTTCCATCCAAGCCATTGTTCAGATCATGTTCCATCCAAGCCATTGTTCAGATTAGTTCCATCCAAGTCATTGATCAGATCATGTTCCATCCAAGCCATTGTTCAGATCATGTTCCATCCAAGTCATTGATCAGATCATGTTCCTTGCAAGTCATTGTTCAGATCATGTTCCATCCAAGCCATTGATCAGAAAATGTTTGGCATGAAGGGGTTATCTTCCCTTACAATGGAGTATTTGGGATTTCGTGTGTCTTTCTTTGTCGACACATCGATACTAATTTCCAGTGCATTCTTTTATTTGAACGTTACTGCGATGACTGATTGATCAAATACGTTTATGTTACAGTGCCGAACGGTGCCTTTATTGGTGAAAACTTTTTAGTCACATTTACATATTCAATATGTGTCTTTCAAATGTCAATGCTATGAGAAAACTCATAATCACACTATGTATCCAGATAAATTAGCCAGTAGTATGTCGTTTGTGGCGTTGCTTTGTCAATTTTTAGTGAGTTTTGTTCCGGTATGATGTTTTATACCAGTGCGAATCATTCGCAAACTCTTACTTTCTAATAAGATAAAAAAAATAAGATATAGATTTTCTATAGGATCCGTCATGAGTTATCTTTGGAGATCAACATTTCTGAAACGAGCCTAGAAAACACAAGTTGTTGAGCGAGAAAAATTCATGTCAAAAACAACAAATGACGGATTCTTAAATTTCATTACCTTAGTTACAGAGTCAAAACAACGTCCGAAATTAACGAATTTAAGCCGGCAACGTTACGTTTTAGCGGATTTTTTATAACACATGTTGGAGAAAATTGTTCCGTCATTTTTAAACACATGGAATATAACGTTATTTATGTAATAAATTGTAGCAATACGTTTGATAAATGAACTATAAATGCAGTTTAAAAGTACTTTAAAATTATTCGAAACTCAACGCTGTTTATTTTGAAGACTTTTTCGGATGTATACTTAAGAATCCCATCGACAAAAAGTGACTCTCGAACATACTTTTTCTTGCAAACACTGTTTTTAAAACTAATGTATATTAACTACTTACTTCTAGTTTCGGTATGCTATGTAGTCTGAGTGTTAGGATCATTTAACACAGTTAGGATTTTCTGGGTACAAATATGATATAAGTACCCAAGCGTAGTACACGAGAAAAAACAGTTTGATTATAAGATTAAGAAGATATTTAATAATTCTACATAAATATACAATTTTACAGCGGACACTCCAACGAGTACCGACATTAAAATATTTGTCGGAGATGAACCTAACGAATCAACGACGCAAAGTGCAGAAATTACGATCGTAGGTCCAACAGACTATGTTGTCGTGCTTGACCCAAGTGTTGTTGGAAGATATGTCAGACTTGCAATAGATGGTTCTATTGAGTTCGACATATGTAACCTTGAAATAATTGGACATCCATATCCAGGTTTGTTGATATTATAATATAACCCACCCACTTGGGAAAATGACGTTTACACACGTGTAAGCTTTGTATCATTGCTATGGACAACGAGTGATAGATTCTTTATATCATATGACACTAAAAACGCAACATACGCATATCGTTTTATTGGAAAAACACATCCCTGTGTGATATACGATTATATAAACTCGCTAAACTAACGTGGATACAAGGAGAGCCATATGATTATTTTGTACTATAACCCTACCACAACATGATATTGCGATATAACATTATTGCTACAAGATATGATAATAGAACCTTATCGCCGCAATATGTTGCTATAGCTTGACCAGATTTAGTAGGCACTCATTAAAGTTCGGAAGCGTGTATTATTTTCCGTAAGCGTAGTCGGTACTTATCGGAAATATTGTTTATTTTTGCACCGACTTTGTCCGAAATATGCACGGAATATGTCATGAGTGCCTACTTAATCTGGTCAAGTTATACAATGCCGTATAGTGCGCTCATGATAAGGTTATGTTTACAAACATTTACCGGATTGGTCTACTGTTGCCATATTGTTTACTTGTAAAAACACAATCTAAAGGTCGATTGTATACTTAGATAACACGGATTCCTCGTTCACGTTATGTGGGTTATTCCAAATGTTCCCGCTCTTGGCGTACATACTTGTGGTGGATAAAGTGTTAACATTATATTGCAGAGTTTGAAAATGTCGCTGTAGATGGTACTGCTGAAATGTCTAGTGTTCTCAATGAGGGATCTGTGTTGGATGGAGATAATACTACATGTGTCGAGTCTTATAGTGAAGAAAAACCGTGGCTTCTACTAGATCTGGAACTCGAGCAAACCCTTTATGCCATTACGATAAACTGTAAGCATTGTATTGTAGAATATTGGCAAAGATTCACCGTGTTTTAGAGTTAGATTGATAATGACTACGGTTAAGTCCCGTCCGTGAAACGTAAAACTAACGCATTTTTCGTCATCTGTTTCTTCAGCGCACAAAAAAGTCAATCCAGGCTATATTGCATGTTGTCGTTTCCATTGGCGCGTTTTTCGGCGCGTGAAATGTTCTGCGTGACCAAGCGAACAATACTCACAAATACTCACAAATCCGCTTCTGAGAGAAGGTCCAGCTACAGGACCTCTTGATTCAGATCTAAGTTTTCATCTGTTGTGTAGTTTGTTGGTGCTATGCCGGTTTTAATTTTGGTTTTATAATTATATTTAGTGTCTTGGCTAGCCCAGAATTTGTCCAAATTTCTTTCGAATGAAATTATTGTTTTACAGTCTATAACTTTTTGTGGTAAGGCATTCCAGATATCAGCAACTCTGTATTTGAAGGAATTCTGTCGGATTTCTAATCGTGCTATATTCTTGAAGATTTTTTGCTTTGCCCCCCGTTCTATCAGTCTCATAAAGCTGGAATAAGTCGCATGCCTCAGGGTCATACTTTTCACACAAGATTTTATACACTTCTATGATGTCTCCTCTAAAGCGTCTTTATGTCAATGATGGTAATTTCAGCCTTTCAAGTCTCTCAGGGTAACTAAGTTGGTCCATTCCAGGTAGCATACGTTGTAGGTTTTCAATCATATCAACATGTTTTATTCGGTAAGGACTCCAAACAGGATTAGCATACTCAACTATTGGTCGTACCAAGCTTGTGAAAAGCAACTTGAAAGTTTTTTTTTCATCCAGATATTTGAAGGATCTACGTATAGCCCCAAGCACTGAGTTGGCCTTATTCAGTTTTTGCGTCATATGATTTGCAAATGTTAGATTTTCATCAATAACCACACTCACTTCCTTTTCTTCTGTCGACTTATCCATCGGCTTATGATCTTTCTTGAGTTTATAACCAAATTCATTCACTTCTGATTTTCCAATTCTCATAGTCTTACATTTTTCAGGATGAAACTTCAGAAGCCATTTTTCTGACCATAACTGCATTTGTTCAATGTCCTCTTGTAGTTTAAGACAGTCTTCGTTAGTTTTAATCTTTCTGAATATTTTAGTGTCATATGCATATAAGTAAATATCACTTCCATTTGTTAATGATTCAAGCAAGTCATTTATGAATAGAACAAACAAGACAGGTCCCATCACACTCCCTTGAGGAATTCCTGAGGTCACAGGTCGCCAAGTAGATGACTCTCCTTTAACGATAACACGTTGCTTTCGTCCTACAAGGAATGCCTCTAACCAACGAAGATATGTGGGGCCTATATTGTACATTTGCAGCTTATGAAGTAGTCGCTGGTGGGGGACTGTGGGGGACAATGTTCGCTTCGGGTAGCGAGTTTCGTACGCAAGTACACGCGTGTAAAATTACATTTTTAGTATAAATTGACGTGATTACCGCGACTTGATCGAAGACACTCATAGTAAATGACATTAATTTAGGTTAACGGGATTACGTGAAGCTGTTAGAAGTATCCCTGTCTTTTTTTTTGGTAATATCATTTTTTTGCCAAACAATAAGCATCGTCTCCTCAATTTCCTGATCTTTAAAATAGGTAAGTTCTGTTTACGACCTAGTAGTAGCATTTTGCTATTAAATATCCATTAAAGCTGGGCGTTTTAATCCAAAATACGCGTCTGTTTTTCAAATTCACCGAAAACAATTTTTCTGCGCGGAATCGGCACGTAAATATTCGGCGCTGCATGGAAACCCGGCTTTTGTTGTGCTTGATTGTTTACATAACCTGAGTAGTGCTCAGATGTGCCTAAAGGAATAGCACACTGTAACTCTACAGATGTATATTTATTACATGGTATTGTATTTTTGTGGTTCTTTCATAGTATGGTTATCATTTTTACGACCAGAACGTCCATCATTACACAAAGGAAATGAGTCCGACATAAAGTAATCGGAGGAATGACATTTTACCTTCTAAGGTTTTAAGTTAATAGTACCAGATTTTAATGCCAACAATAGGAATCTGCGATTGATTTATAAAACACGTCCACAATAATATGTTTATGAATCTCCTGTTCCTATGGCTATTATTGTGTGTCTATGTCGGATATCATACACCAATTTAGATCATTTAGTTTTGATATTGTCTTAATAAAGATTCCAGAATAATGCGTATTCATATAGCACTTTTTTTCAAAATATTTCACTATCACACTTTCACAAATAGTGTCAAGTCATAATTATGACACATCATGTAGGCCAAAATATCAAATATCATTCTTTACTTTTGGCATAGTTATTTTTTCTAGTTCACTGTTCATTGTTGAGGATCTTATGGAAGATTGGTATAATATATATCGTCTCATAAGTTGCCTAGTTAAATAAAGTCTTCATTATTTCGTATTTTGTTTCAGCCCTCAACTTACAAGATTTGGTTGTATCCGTCGGTACATCTATGGCTAATCTATCGACTGTAGAGTACTTGGCAGGGACTGTTGATAACAATGCAGTGATTCGTTTGTCTCCCCCAATGGATGGTAGATACGTTATGTTACAAATAAATGACACAGGAAATAGCCAGCTGAACATTTGCGAAGTGGACGTCTATTCTAATACAAGACTGCGTATGTAACAGCTTTTTCACTAAACATGCATTTGTACTACTATACTGTATATTTATCTCAACATGTTTGTTTAAACTTGTTATGATTATGTCTTCTTTTGCCACGTTGTCTTGATAGTTTGTGGACTAAGAAAAATTGTAATCAAATTTTAAACTATCACCCAATGTTCAACTATTCCTCGACAAAATAGAAATACTGTTTTAAAATGTTGATGTTTATATAATAAAGAATCCTGCCAATTTTTTCTAGCAATTTAATGCCGTATTAACATACTAATTTATAGCAGTATATTTTCAGCTGTATTAGTATTACTTTTATTCTATATATTAACTGATGTATTAGCTTAAAAAGGGATAACAATAATGCTCAGACGGACAGAGTATTTATTCAGCTATAGTGAAAATAATGTCTTAAATAATCCTTGAAGGTTTTGAATGCGTTTAATGATTAGGATGACAAATTAATGTACCGTGATGTAGTATGCATAATAATGGCTGCCAATTTTAAAAATAAACAAGTTTTCACCTTCTATTTATTGGCTTCTTTTGGAAACGTACCTATTTACAAATTCCGATTTTCTTACATTAATCATTTTAACAGCTTTATATAAAACACATTAACAACTGTTTCTTAGTCTTATTTATATAAATATTTGATATCGTAATAATGCTTGTACTGAAATAATGGTCATATTCTAAGTTATTGTGATACTCATATGAGAATTGTAACACCCTAATGTCTCTTGTTATTCTAATTTGAATGGTTATATACATTTTAACTGTTTTAATTATAGATAACATTTTATATTGTAAACGTAGGTGAATGACTTACATAAAGAATATACTTACTTAGCTAGGCCATGTTTCAATGACACTGGTTGTAAAGAAATATACATGTGATAAATACATAACTTCTATTAATAAACTGAAACTTATTTATTGAATAATCAATTATAATTAACACTCCAAAGCATTCTTTGTTTGGCAAGTTTATCGTTTATATATTTCTGTTAGGGCTCCCACAGGTGAAATTTAGGTTAAACATTATTTTTCAAAGTCAAGGAATTTTGGGTCTAGTCAAGGAAAGCAGGACGATATTATTATAACTATCGCAAAGTGTCCTTTCGAATGATTAAATTACCAAACACGGAAATATTCTTCGCTGGGGATAACTGTCAGGCATCAATTGCTACCTTAACCTTTTAGATTTCATATACATGTATATATTATAACTTGCATATCCCCTTTTCTGTCAATTTCGTATTACCATATTTTACTGTACAAAAAAGGCTCTGTGGTAGATCGCTTTAAATTGCTCTATGACCAAACACAGGCAACTATATCGTTGAATTTTTTTTTTGAAAATTTATATGTTTCTATACAAATGGACCTTAAAAGAAAAATATAAATTTTCAAAGTTTTTTTTATTTATATTTCGTTTTCAACGATACAGTCACCAGTATGACCAAGGAACAATCAAGGAAAAGTGAGAGAATTTACCTACAAGTATTTGTGGGAACCCTCAACCATTCTTGAATAGTTTTCATTACAAACATGCTTAATTATACAGTGTATATAAGATATAAGACACTTCTTTGCGTTAATGATCAGGTTGTAATGGAGTAGCCTATGATGAAAATACTGAACTATGCTGCAATGGTATGGTCCAACCATTGTTCGGGGCCCTTGCAGAACAGGGCGATCCATCCAGAACACAATGCTGCGATACGACCAGTTATGATACGGGATGCTACGAATGCATTCTAGATACAGTACAGCCGAAATTCGACTCAACATCGGAACTATGTTGTGATGGAACTATTAACAATATGGTATGTTAGTCTACCAAATTAGTTATTTTAATCAATTTAAAACATCTTGTCATGTAGCTACACTGCACCATGGATTCATTGATTATATTTTAATGAGGTGGAGATAAGTTTACTTTTCTCGTCAATATTTGTGCCTTGTCATTGGCTATCTTAAATCGATTTTTGTCACATTTGGTATTCTTGCTCGGACTCTTTCATTCACTCACAATAAACATATTACCATGTAACATTCCTTCATCATACATAAACCATAAAAACTGAATACGACCTTTTGTGAACCTTCTCTACCGGGGATGTTTGATGATACTACTCCAACTGTACACTCACTGTTGGTGCTCTATCATTTATCTTAACAGAGCTGCTACTATCATTTATCCAAACAGAGCTGCTACTATCATTTATCCAAATACAATTGCTACACCACGGGATTGTAACTCGGGATCGACACTCTCGCATATTGACGAGAAACATAAACTTATCACCACCTCATTAAAAGATATTCAATGAATCTTGCTATGAGGAAGCTGCTACTATGATTTATCCAAACAGAGCTGCTCCACCATGGGAATTCTCTTGTCTACGAGTATAATAATATGATAGTGATTTTGTTTTGTTGATTCTTGACATTGTTGGTGTTTAACGTCTACATAAGTGAAACAAAACTCAATATTCACACTCGTATAGTGCATGCAGTCAAAAATTACTCAAATCCCACAATTCTACCTTTAATAATAATGTATCGAATGCAAATGATGGTGTACTGGAATAATCGTATATTTACAGACTTATGAAAGAAGTTGCTGTTGTGGTGATGCACTGATAGACGCAGATGTCGACATTTGCTGTGAGGGAAGTCCTAGGCCAAGAACTCCATCAGATCCATACTGTTGCCGTGCGTAGACATTTGCTGATTTATTACATAACTTTTAGGATAAAAATGTCCAGCATCTACGCATGCAGGAAACATATAAAGTGATTGTCCTGTTCGTCCGTTCATTCCATTCTAAGTCATATGATATACTAATATATTACTTGATTAAATTCGTCGCTCATGTCGACAAATGTTGACTTTCATTACTTAAATACAAACGATGCTTCATTATTCTAGTCATAACATCACGTTGTTATTTAATTAAATGGGTTTTTATGAAACATGTTTAAGGAATAAGGTCTTTCTTGCAGTGTAATATAACAATATATTTGTAATTGCAGAGTGTACTATGAGCGAGTCTGACAAATTAGTTGACCTTACGGTAATTGTGAAAACATCGGAAAATATGTTAATGCAAGAGTACCAACAGGTTCAAGATTTCATGAACGATTTAGTTCTCGATTTGAGTATTGACAATGGCGATGTCCACCTAG